>VSMD01033124.1:0-44984 GCA_008750895.1 Mirza zaza
TCATTAACTTATTCTTAACAGCTTTATGTTTCCAAATCCAGCCCACTCACGATCATTAAAGAGACACTTCTGTTTAAAACCCAGTGTTCTGCTTAGGCAGCATCCGTGGCTACAGGGAGGTGCTGGGTCCCCTTTTAACGTGGTCTGAATGTTCTTGGTGAAAGCAAAGAGTAAAAACACAAATAATGATAACTATGACAAAAATTCAAGCAGCCAGCCGACAGCGCTCCATCACACCACGAACACGACGAGCTGTGGACCGGGGTCATGTGCCTGCACTGGCGGAAGCCCACGAGTCGCAGAGGCCCGTCTGCGACATGGCGCCTGGCGCCCGAGACCCAATGGGTAGGGCAGGGAGGGCCGCGGGCTCTGTGGGTCCAGCTGCCCGAGAACGTCCTCAGGCTCTTTCCGTCTTTCTGCTCCACTGTCCACAGTCTTCGTCCCCTTCCTGGCTGACCTCTCTGTGTCCGTCCAGCAGGAACAACAGAGCCACTCCTGCAATTTTCCCAGAAGAGCAAGGAGGGGCACTGCTCAAAAGTGCCCAGCAAACGCCTTTGAGAACGCCGTTGGGCCAGGTGGGTCACCTGTCCACACCTGACCCGTCACAGTCAGGGGAGAGGGTGTTGCCCGTGGAGTGGCTCCGTGACCAGGGAGGGGTCAGCTTCCCCCAGGCCCAGGCGGTGCAGAGGGGGGCAGGCGGTTCCCAAACACGTCCGGGACTCCTAGCAACGGGCACGAGGGTGGGGGACGCTGGCCAGGCTGTTGGCGACGCCACACAACCCTCGCGGTCAGAGAGATGTCTCCGTCACCTTGGGCACTGTCTACTCGGTTCCTAGTGTGTGCGTCGGGGCAGAGCTGGCCAGAATGCCAAGTGGATTGAACACGGTATCGCGGGTCTTTTCTCCTCCAAGGCAGAGTCCTCAAAGGACGTACAGGGAAGGAAAACCTCGCGCACCGGAACTGGGAACGGCTCGTGGCACGAGGTGAGCACTGCGTGGACGCTGGCTGCCGTTGGGGAGTAGGTTCCATGGGGCTCGGTCTCTGCACTTGGCGCACAGTAGGTGCTCAGCAGATATTTGTCAACTGAGCGAACTGGGGGTTGGGCTAAACGATGTTCAAAATTCTGCAGGTTGAGAGTAAGTGACCCTGAGCTAACAGGGTTGTCACCTCCCCTCAGTTATTGGGTTTGGGGGCTGAATATTTGGCATGTAGGGTTTATCTTCAAGGATGGCGTCCTGCAGACGTTACAGTCCCCGAAGCAGGCTCTGCTGAGTCGAAGCCTCCCTCAGCCCTCTGCCTGCAGAGCCCTGGCTGGGCGGGAGAATGTCCTGTTTTGATTTGTGAAGGAAAAAAACAAAGGGAGGAATTGAAAAGGCGCAGTGGGGACGCCTGGTGGCTTCTGCGGCCTTCCTTAAACAAAGACATCTTCTGCCCAGGAACAGGGGAAGCCCTCGGTGCTCTGATCCGTCTGAACCCCCCACTGCACACCCGGCCACCGCCTCTAACCCACGGCAGCTCGGCCATCTGCCGCTTTAAACGGGCGGGTCGGCCACTGCAGCCCTGCGGTTCCCGCCCAGGGAACATTGCTCCCGCCGTCCAGGGGAAACAAAGCCCAAAGATGGATTTGGCGCTTCCATTTAGTCAGCAGATACTCTTGGAGGTGGAGGTGGCACTAAAGCCAAGCGTGGCTTGGATGACTCCCAGACTCACACCGAACCAGCCACAGGGGCAAGGTGACAGGGGCGCTTGGTGCCTGGCCCTTAGACCCCAGTTCCCGTGTGCCCGACGGCTTGCGGTAACAAGCCCCGGCGGCTCTGGGTCCGGGGCTTTCTCTGGCTGCCGGACTGTGCTCAGCCTGTGCGGGGGACGGGCTGCGGAATATTCCACAACCAGCAAGAGACAGGAGTCAGGGCACAAATAGCCCGGCTCTCCAAGAGGTCCCCAGTGGACGAAGCCGCTGGCCACCCAGGCCAGAACCTGCTCGAGTACCCACTCTGCCGATTCCTTTCCTGCTCCAGCTGCGTCCCCTGCTAGTGCTTCCTGACGTCACTTCCCAGATGAACCAGCTGCCCTCAAGTTCTTGTCTCAGGGAGGCTTCTGGGAGATCTGGATTAAGGCCATTGGTATGACTCTTCCTACTGCAAGTGACAGGAAACCTAAGTTCAGAGTCCTTTCAACAGATTCGGAATTTAATGACATATTAGAGTATGGGGTTGGGATGTCACACTGGCTTCAGGCATGGCTGGATCCAGGGACTCAACTAATGCCATTTAGCTTCAGGTTTCTCCCTTGTTCTCAGAAACTCTGGAAACTTCCGGCTTTCCCTTCAGGCCTAAATGAGCTGCCTTAGGATAAGCCTGGTACTCCCCACAAATCTTTTCTGATATCTTCCGTAAAAGTGTCAAGATTTACCCTGATCAGACCGGCTTGGGTCCTGGGTTGACCACTGACTCAGTCGCTGTGACTATGACACAGAGACAGGCTTTCCTCTCCAGGGCTGGGGAAAATGCGCCTCCCGATCACACAGACTGGGAAACGAGGAGAGAAGGAGCCCCGAGATGCCGGAAGAAGGGAGCTGGATTATGGGAGGGAAAACATGGCGTCCACAACTTGTCTGCAGCGCAACAGAGGACGCTGAATGACACAGGCAGGATCAGTTTCTCTTAGGGGGCCGGGGCAGGCAGCTCAGAGGAGCTCTTGTGGGGACAGACCCAGAAGGACGAGGCCAAGGAGGGGCGGGAAGGGGGTGGGGGTCAAAGAGATCACAGAGCACTTCCCCCCTGCACGTGTCATTTCCTACCACACCTGGCTTCATAGCCCGAGTTCAATCTTCTTTTCATGTTGTTTTTCCCGCATCAAGGATCATGAGATTTAAAAAGATGATAAAAAAGGAAGAAATAAATGAAACCCCAGTTGGGACAAGCCGGGATGATTGCCTTGGCTTCCTTCTCAGTTCCATATATTAAAAATGGAGCTACGAAGCCCTCTGGGTGTCCAGACGCAGACTGTTTTCCTATTTCATTCTGTGGCTCTTGGTGCATTCGACATCCTTCATGATTTATGAGAAAGAGATTAAAATTAAAGTGTTAGCAGGATTACATTCTGTGGTGAGTGACCCAGGCCCCAGACAACAGGAGCTTAAGTGCAACATAAATTTGCTTTTATCTCCTCTGTCAGGCTGGGGGTGGGCATTCCAGGCCTGGGTGTGGAACTGTGCTCTACCAAGCTCTCAGGGAGCTACAGTTCGTTGTTTTTGTTCTTCTGCCATGCGTGGCCTCCATTCCTTGGGTCACCTTGTGGTACAAGGTGGTAGCCCCAGCTCCAGCCATTATGCCCACTGCCCTGCTGGCAGGAGAGAGGAGGAGATGATGTTGAAAAGGGGACAAAGGACACACAGCAGGTTTCTTCTAAGAAAGATTCTACGGACACTTCTTCACTTGGGAACCACAACTGGCTGCAACGCTTTTTTTTTTCTGGTGGGTTCAGTATTTTAAAAATTGATTTACAAATACTGTGTCATAATAATGATAATATAATCATAATATTAATAGTTAATGCTTAATGATTACATAGGTGCCGGGCCTATTTGTAATTGCTCAACATATTCAATCCTCACATCAACTCCAATATGGTAGGAGGAAGAACGTCTCCCCAAAGATGTGCACGTTCTCATCTCCAAAACTCGGAAACATGTTATTTCAAATGGAAAAAGGAATTATGTATGTGTAATCAAATCAAGGACTTTAGGCAGGGAGATTACCCTTCATTGTCTGGGTGGGCCCAAGGCAATCACAAGAGAGGGTGGCAGGAAGTCGGAGGGAAGAGAAGATTCTGTACTGCTGGCTTTGAAGATGGAATAAGGGACCAGGAACCAGGGGCCAAGAAATACAGCCTGTCTCCGGAAGCTGGAAAAGTAAGGAAACAACTGCTCCCTGAGAACCCCTAGAACTGCGGTCCCCAACCCCTGGGCTTCGGACCGGTACCAGTCTGTGGGGCTACAGAGCAGGAGGTGAGGGGCAGGCGAGTGAAGCTGCATCTGTATTTACAGCCGCTCCGTCGCTCCCATCACCGCCTGAGCCCCGCCCTGTCAGATCAGAACCTACCGCAAACTGCGCATGCCAGGAGCCCGGGCTGCACGCTCCTTATGGGAATCTAACGGCCGATGACCCGAGGTGGGGCTGAGGCGGTGATGCTAGCGCTGGGGAGCGGCTGCAAATACAGATCGTCATCAGCAGAGAGGTTCGTGTAATTATTTGATTATATATTACAAGGTAGTAATAATAGAAATACAGTGCACAGTAAATGTAATGTGCTTGCTTGAATCGTTCTGAAACCATCCCTCCTCCCCACCTGCCCCTGGTCAGTGGGAAAATTGTCTTCCATGAATCTGGTTCTGGTGCCAAAAAGGTTGGGGACCACTGCTCCAGAAGGTACACAGTCCCATGGACCTGCTTTGACTCCTGACCTCTAGAACTGTAAGGTAATAAATACCTGTTGTGTTAAGCCAGTGAGTAGTTGGTGGCAGGCAGCCTGTTACAGCAGCCATAGGAAACTAATACTCCCCTCATGTAGGTACCGTTATCCCCACTCACAAAGGAGGATGCTGCAGCACAGAGAGGTTAAATGACCTGCCCAGGGTCACACAGCAAAAAAGTGGTAAAGTCTGGATCTGAACCCAGGCCATCCTAATCTGGGGTCCACCATTATAACCACCATTCACCAAATTGGTCACATATGCTGTCTGCTTGGGATTTGCTTTGATTTTGTTTACGATTTTTAATGTAATAATTTTTTCCAGTCTTTTAATGATTTTACTTCACATTTTGGAAATTTTTGAACATACGTGAAAGTAAAAGGAATGCTGGAATGAACCTCATATACTCATCACCTAGCCTCAACACCTGCAGCCAAAATTGTTTCATCTACAACCACCCCTCCTTGGTTTTTGTGCCTCATTTGGTAATTATGAAGCAAATCCCAAATATGATCTTATCCCATCTGTAAATATTTCTAAAACATAAGAACTCTTTTGGAACATAACTATCATACCCCAAAATAACTAACAATCTTTCACATCCTCAAACACCTAGCTTTCAAATTTCCCGATTGTCTCATAATGTTGTTTTCATTGGTTTCCTTGGATTATTGGCCTATAAAAGTGCCGTTCAACAAAAATTAAAGGCCATTTAAAATTTTCTGAGAGCCAAATTTAAAAGAATAAAAAGAAATAAGTAAAATTAATTTTCATGATATATTTTATTTAACCCAGTATATCCAAAGTGCTATTTTACCATGTAACATGTGACAGTAAAATTATTAAACTAGATACTTGACAATATTTATTATACTAAGTCGTCAAAAGCAGGTATGTATTTTACACGTCCAGAACTTCTCGATTTGGACCAGCCACACCTTTTGTGCTCGGTAGCCACGTGTGGCTTGTGGCTGCCGTACTGGACAGCGTAAGGCTAGAATGTTCTCCCCTTTTTTCTCAATAGGTATTTTTTGAAAAAACCAAGTAATTTCTTGCATTGTGGATTTTGCTGATTACGTCTCTGTGAACATAGGAGTTTTTCATTGAAAAAATCTATTAGTGCTCTGATACAAGGCTTCCAGAGGAAAAGTGCTTGACTTGCCTCCAGGGTCTCTTCAAGTGGGACACCTGAGGGCTTATCTTTCAAAGAACGGCGCTATCATGCAGCACAGTTTCAAACCATGCTTGCCACCCATTAATGGGTCATGAAATCAATTCAGTTGGTCACAACCAGCATTTAAAACTATGAAATGGAATGGAATATATCAGAATGGAGTAAGATAGCATGCAATAGAAAACACCATTGTCCTGAATTGTAGTAAGGGCAGCTATTGTTTCCTGCTCTGTGTGTGTGTGTGTGTGTGTGTGTGTGTGTGTGTGAGTGCACAACTGTGTTTACGCCATGTCTGATAAAATACATATCTCTAACTGTGGATCACAGTAATAAAAAAAAAGAAAGTGAAAAAGCCCAATTTAGAGATTTTGCATACCTGTCATTTCCATAGCCAATAGGATCACTGTCCCTTGCAAACTGCTCCGGCTTAGCTGCTGTGGACCCCTGGCCAAGGGGTTCAGGCTGATTCACAGGGACCAGGAGGTATTTCCTCTCTGTAGGGTCAATAAAGGTCTTGTGCCTTTTTTTTTTGAGCAAATGCTTATACAGAAAGCAGGATTGGCCCCCCACTCCTGCCAAGCGACTAAATATGTTGGTGCCCCTAATTTTAGAGGCAGAAATGATTACATAAAGGAGGGACACTGGTCCTTTTGCATTTCTGTAGCCAGATTCATGTCTGGGAAAGCCAAGGTCTGCAGTATCTGCAAAAACTACCTTAAAAATGGAGGAGGAAGGCCGGGCACAGTGGCTGACACCTGTAATCCTAGCACTATGAGAGGCTGAGGCAGAAGGATTGCTTGAGGCCAGGAGACCAGCCTGAGCAAGAGAGAGAGACTCCATCTCGACAAAAAGTAGAAAAATTAGCCAGGCGTGATGATGCATGCCTGCAGTCTCAGCTCCTAGGGAGGCTGAGGCAGGAGGATTGCTTGAGCCCAGGAGTTTGAGGTTGCAGCGAGCTATGATGACCCCACTGCACTCTAGCCTGGATGACAGAGCAAGACCCTGTCTCAAAAAATAAATAAATAAATAAAATAGGAGAGAGAAGAGACGTGCATGGAGTTGGAAAGTTTGGAATGCAGACAAAGTCAGTAATTATGGCAAGGAGCAAGGGTGCTAAATATGCCTGATTATGCAAATCCAGGAGGAATGCAGAAAGCTAGTTGCATCGGCATCGCCAGCCAAGAGGGTGGCTGTCAGGACTAGAGCCCTGAACTGAGAGAGGAGGAAAGCCGGGTGTGGTCCCGGGTGGGTACAGCCTGTGGCACTAGGGGGCCCTCACTTAGGAGGCATCTGGGGCTGGGATGATGCTTCCAAAATTGTGACCAGTGGCCACTGGTGGTTCATGAAATGAGCAGGGGGCACACGGAAGTCTTGCTCCCCGGCAGTTACGTTTGTGACGATGCATGCACGAGGACTCTACCCAGGGAGCAAGTGGCTCGGTCCCATCACTCGTTTGCTCGTCCGTGTTCACCACGTGCCAGCTCCATGGGAGGAGACTCAAAATGGACTAACATAGAAGTGGAATCTGCTTTTTTGCATAAATTACCTGTGCCTTGAAAAGACCGTTTCTCATGCCCATTGGCATAGGATCTCTGGTGGATTAAAGCTGTCAATGCAAACAACTTTGCTGAACCAGGACGCCCTGCCTCTGGAAAACCAGGGAACCCAGAACTGCTTACAGAATGAGAGACGAGAAAATCCGGGTTTGCTGTTTTTACAAACATTCATCATTTTACACAGAGGGAGACCTTGGAATCTGATGTTTTACAAAAACTCAATAGACACACCTTCTTCCATAAAAGTCCCTGCAGCATTACCCTGCAGGCCATACCTGTTCATGGCCTGTCTTTTTCTACCCCCGGGAGAGCGGGAACCTATAGGCTCCTTCTCCATTTTCTCACCTCTGTGCCCACATCAGAGCTAGCAGGTATTTGCGGTGCAAACACATGACTGACAGGTTTCTTTCCACCAAATTAATTATTGGTTTCAGTTTTATAGGGCTTAATTTATGAATATTTTATGAAGACATTTCAGTAAGACCTAGATCTCTTTCTTTTGTGTAGTCAGAGCTCTTTGATTAGGATGTAGATTTAGCTTCTGGGACAGAAACTTGAATTAATTGAGGCCATGCAAAGTATTGAACAAACCCTAAAATTTCAGTGGCTTACCCAAACAAAAGTTTGTTTATCGTCCCTCTGATAGTTCAAGTAAGTGTTCCTGGCTGAGGGGGTTCCTCTGTGGTTTGGGGACCCAGGGTCCTTCTCTGCTGTAGCTCTGCCACCTTCAGCTTGTGGCTCTCACGGGGACTCTGGGAGCGTTCGGTTCCATTCTGGGTGACCCGAAGCGTGTACCGCTCACACTTACATCCCGCAGCTGTGCCTGTATGTGGAGGAGGCTGGGACACGTGGTCTCCATGTGAATTCGGGAAGAAGAGGAAATGCGCCTGTGATCAGCTCGTCCTCTGCCACGTGCAAAATAACAGTATGTTAAGACAGAAGTTTATATGTCTCTGCTGTGGTGGCTCCATGAGCAGGGGCCTCAGCTCTGTCTGTGTTGCTTTGCCACCCCTAGGCTGTGACCTTGGACAGCAAGCTCCAAGAAGCCTCCCTGCCACACCCAGAGTCCAGCCAGCAGGAAGGTGGAGGGGCTGCCTCTTGTCTGCAGGGTACAACCTGGAGGTTGCATCTGTCACTTCTCCTCCAATACCTTTGGCTGGAACATGGTTGTGTGGCACATCCAGCCACAGGGGAGACAGGGGAATGTAGTCTTCAGCCTGGGAGACCAAGTGCCCAGCTGAAACCCACTGTCAGAGGGAAGGGGAGAACCTGGGGCACAAGGAGCTGCCTTTACCTAGGAATTAAACAGAAAAGACTTGTGTGGGAAGAATGGAAAGAGCTAGAAGGGAAACTGAGGCAGGCAGGCCATCAAGACTGGGTCTGATGGGGGAAATAGTCTCCAAAGCAAAACCAGGTTGCTCTTACTGGAAAAAAAAATAGAAAAACCTGATTCTGTGTCTCTACAAACATCCACAGCAGAATCCCACGGGAACAGTGGTTCCCAGCCCTGCCAGACTCGACTGTAGTTTACGATGATTATTTTATGATGACGCCTTACTGTTCTGAAATGGAATTCATAAATAATATAATTTACCTATATCTGTAACTTAAAAACAAATCAGGGTGATGCCCTAATGTAATATAAAGGGAAAAGAAAAGGAAACTAGCTCATTATAAAATAATGCTTATATAAAAACAATAAATTATATAAAATGAACTTATGATAAATATGTGCAAAGGATTGGGCACAGCTATACCAGACAACCTACGGAGGCAGTGGCACGTCCGGGGCGGCTGTCGAGGAGGAGACTGGATAGGAGAGGAGCAGGCCTCTCTCAGCTCTGCCCAGGCAGCTGGGGAAGAAAGGGAGTGGCATGTGCAGACAAAGAGGAAAAACTAGTATGTTTGATGCATGTTAAAAGGTGCAACAGATACTCAGGGTTTTAGGTCAAATGGTGCTAGTTTCTAGGCTCATGAACTATTCTAAGTGTCGTTGAAAAGACATGGGACTCTGTTGTGTCCCGAATGTGGCAGGATTCTAGCATCCCTGGACTCCTATTGAACAAATGCCAGGGTCCCCCAACCAAAACACAACCAAAAACCCTCTCCACCAATACCCCAAATGCCCCTGGGAGGGTATGATGTCCGTCTGCGACCACTGCGTTAAGGGAGAAACTGAGACGCATAAACCTAAGGCGGCCTGGCTCCTGTTCACCTGTCTGCAGGGCTGTAGCGGCGTCCTTGGCTAAACACAAGTCACTCTGGTTTTACAAACGTCCCCTGTGGGTATTTAGGATTTAAAGCACCAACCTCCAGGAGGGGGTCCTTAAGTCCACACTCTACTTACACGTCGCCAAGGCTCCATCATTTTTAAACAAACTTTCATTCATTGGCCCTGGCACCAGCAAAGTCACAATGCCAGGGGGGACACGCTTCGGCATTTAAGTGAAAGGGAATTACATCCTGTGTCATTCTAGTCTTCTCAGCCACGGTTGTTTCTTTGGTGTCATGGGGGTATTTTTAAGCATCAAAAGGAAAAAGAAGGAGAAAATCCAAAGAGACCACCACTAAGTCCGAAATCCTGTTAAACCTTAAACAAAACCAAACCCAACAGGCCTTGACGGGCTAAGCCCATCAACAGAGCAGACCACCGTCTCAGCGGTGCGACCCTGCGGGCTCCTTTGTGAGCCAGATTCCTTCCATCTGGACTGTAGGGTGAGGGTGAGGGTGGCCTGGTTTCTAGATATTCTCACTGGGCTACTGGAACGGAAGGGACCATCTTTGACCTTTGGATTTTGTTCTCATTTTAAGGTTCCTTATGTAATGAAATTAATTATTGTTTTTAAAATAGCTCTGGTCTGTTTACAAGGAAAGGGCAGAAACTATTACCTAATTTATGTATTAGAGCTAGAAATAGGGACTAGGAATATTTTGTCCTCTGACGTTTTTACAGTGAACATCCTGGCAAATTAGGGGCTGCCCTTGGGAGGTGGGGGAAGGAAAGGAATCTCCTCTCTGAAATCCTGATATCCTAATCGGTGAGGGATGGGTTGCTAGGATGAAGCAGAGATTCTGCAAAGCACTTTCCTGAGGTTGTTCCTATGTTCAGAGCGTAACTGCTGTGAAATTCTCAAAAACAACCCAAACATACAATATCCCAAAGCTCGAAGCAGCCCAATGTCCCCCAATGGTAAACGGATGAACAGATTGGGGTGCATCCATCCCATGGCATGCTGCTAAGCCATCGCCACGTGCAGCGGCTGGGGTGAGGCTCAAAGGCATCATGCTGCATGACAGAGCCTGTCCCCAAAGTTACCTACTTTATGATTCCATGTATTTGACATTCTCAGAAGGACAAAACTATAGTGACAGAAACAGATCAGTCGTTGCCAGGGGTTGATTAAAGAGATGGCACGAGGGAATTCTTTGAGGGGGTGATGTGACTGCCCTGCATCCTGATTTTGGTGGTAGTTAGATGAATCTCTTCATGTGTTAAAATTCGTAGAAAATGGACACGAAAGAAGAGTCAATTTCACTATATGACATATTTTTTTAATTATAAAAAATCATTGCAAGGATTGAAATTAGAATTCACAGTGGTGTCTAACTTGTGTGACAGCCCCTGTACGCTGTGTGTGCACCTGCATACACCCACTGGCGTACCCCTCGGACACCCTCTGCTCCCCCCCCACCCTCCCCGCCCCACCCAGCCAAACTTGCTCCACCTCAACTTCTTTCTCTCAGGCTCTTTCCCAAGATAGTGCTGGTTTGCCTGAGACTGGGGGACTTTGGGGGACCCAAGACTATCATTGTTGGGAAGATCCTTGGCAAACTTGGACGGGTTGACCCCCCCATGCCAGACTTGCACCCTCGCTGAATTCAGATCTCTGCTCAGATGTCTCCTTCTCAAATAGCACTTCCCCGACCTCGCATGTGATCCTTGCACCCACTACATTATGCTCCCTGCTGTTAGTGCCTGTCATGTCCTGTCATTATACAGCTTGTCCACTCTTGTTTGATTGTTACACACACATCCAGTGACTGCTTTGTGGTAGTTACATTTAAACAACAAAGCAAGCTGCAGAAAGTTACACGCTGTTCGTGCATGGCTTAAACATGTCAACGGTACAATGTTTACAGGCACATATATGTAGCAAACCACTAAGCCCAGCCCGGGAATGACAGATACCAGGTGGAGCAGGGCGGGAGGGGCCAAGGAGTATTAATCACTCTGAATGTTTTATTTGAAAGAAAGATATCTGGAATGAATAGAGTGCGGTAAGTTTTCACAGAGCTGGCCGATGGAATCACAGGTGTTCATTCTATTTTTTGTAGGCTTGAAATATTTCATAACAAAAAAACATAAGACCAAAGATTCGCGGCTGAAGAAAAAGTGGATTGTTCTGTTTGGGATATCCCCAGAGTGACCAGACTTTCTAGATGACAGCTGGCTCTCCATGTCCCTCTCACATAACCCTCACGTGACATCACATCTGAGATGTCCTCTGGGCTCCTGCCCCCTCCGAGGAGGGGGACACAGAGATGCACCCAGCACAGCCCCTGCCTTCAGGGAGCTCCCAGGCTAGCAGAGGCTGCAAGAGAGAAACCAGAATCGAAGATTTGTGTTCGAGGCACCAAGAAGCGACGGCTGAGCACATGTGCTTGGGCTTTGGTAAGGAAAAGTAGAAAATGTCACCAGGGCCTTTCTGGGCACCAGGAACAGTGCTGGGGGAAAAATTCCACTTCCCTGGCTTCGTGGACAGGACGGACTTTTGGTCCTGGCGTGAGGAGGGGATGTGCTGAGACAGGGTGGGAGGAAGGGACAGCGTGGCTTGTTGCCTAAGACTGAATCTGCCCGATGCCCAGGCAGCCGGGCAAGGAGAGCTGGGCACGGTCCCACGGCTGCTTCCCGGGACCTCACGCTGGCAGGCCGAGGGCTGCCACGGTGCTGGGCAGAGAATGGGCACTGACGCCAGGTCCCTGAGCTGTCCGATTTCCTGTGCATTATTAAAATTGTTGAAACACAAAATCCAGGCGCAGCTGTGCGGCTCTGCTGGCGCCAGTTGGGTCAAGGGTCCTGCGAGACGAGGGTTCACGGGGGCTGTAAGGAGAAATACTCAGCAATTCCAGGGCAAAGTGATTCGGTCACAAAGGTTCACTTGGCACCAAAGAGAGAGTGACCAAGTCATTCATTCATTCACCTGACGGGGATTGATTGAGCACCGACAGGATGTGCCCAGTGTGTTCTAGGTGTTTGGGAGAGAGAGGCAAGCAGAGGAGATGAGATTCCTGCCTTCCCGAACACACCCAAAATATTTAAACTAGGGAAGAGGGCTATGAAGAAAATGCAACAGGGCAGTGGGTGGGGGCAGCTGGGCGGTCACCATGTGACCCTTAGATCACATGGGCAGAGGTCCCCTGAGCCCTGTTAGGGCTGAGACGTGAGTGTGGAGGAAGGGGTGGGCGTGTGAGGTCTGAGCAGGAGGAACAGCAGGTTCAAGGCTGGGAGGTGGGGACGGCCGAGTGGGTGCGTTTTGGGAACAGCTGGGCCGGCGCCACTGCGGGGCAGGGGACCCAGCGTTGCTCTAACTGGGGATGGAAAGAACCGGATTCCTCATTTCAGCTTACTGCTTGGAGGGGCCCGTCCTTTCTCTCACGGGAAACTTCTGGCGTGAAGAAAGCACTGACAGCGTCTAATTTAATTTAGACTGTGGAAGCCCATCCGGTCACCCCGTCCCCACCCGGGCCCTTCTCCGTCCTGCCCTTGGCTCTCCCCTCCCCCTCGGTCCGTTGACAGTGACGACTCTCCCCTCTGACGCCGAGCCCCTGAGCCGTCCAATTTCCTGCGCATTATTAAAGTCATTAAAACACAAAACCCAGGCACAGCAGTTATCTCTGTTGTTGATCCATCCAGAACAGAAACAGGCAAAGAAAAGAAAAAAAAAAAATCCTGTGACCTTGGATGGTATGAGCCCGGCACAGCGCAACAAAGACCGAAGAGATTTCCTGATTGAGGTTCATGTGGGCGCTTGGAATGAGGTCGCTTTGAAGCAATGGTTTCAGCCGTGGCTGTCATTTAGGGAGGGCACGCAGGATCTTTCTGGTTCCGGGGAGCCGGGGTGGGGGAGGGAGGGTTGCTTATGCACAGGACAGTTGCTGTGTCAGCAAACATTTGTTGAGCGCTTGCTGTGTGCCAAGCGTGGCTCTGAGCCCGTCACAGGACTCATCCTCCAAACCGCCTGGCTGGGGGGGGGGCACTATTATATCAGCCCCATGTCACTGATGAGAACCCGCAGCGAGCAAACGTCCCTACGAGGGGATGCTGCCCTCCGGCCTGTTCAGAGCATCGTCAGTAGGAGCTGTGAGACTGCTTAGCACTAGCAGTGGGTGACTGAATCGCAGCTCCTTGGTTCATAATCACGTACAAGCAGGGACCCGGGTGGCATGGAATCCCCGCCTCCCTGGTGACAGCACTTGGTGGTCCGCTTCATTCCATTCCAAACGGAAGGCGCCACATCCACTGGCTGTGATTGAGTTTGAGTTCTGTCTCTTACAAGCTGTGTGGCTAGCAGCAAAACCCTTTACTCCTCGGGCTAAAATTCCCTGATCTTGTGTGTGCCCGCACATGCGTGTGCATGTGCACATGTGCATCCATGTGTGTATGTGTGCACTCACATGTTTGTGTGCATGCACGCGTGTGTGTGTTGACAGCACGTGCAAGGAGGGCTCTGGAATCACATTATCTGGATTGGGGTCCTGGCTCAGCCACTCATCAGCCCACAACCTTGGGCAAATGACTTGACTTCTAGGTGCCTCAGTTTCCCCTTCATCACATGGTGACAGTATTAGCTCTCATCTCGCAGGGATGATGTGAGAATTCGATGGATTAGTCCGTGTGAAGCTCTTAGAAGGGACTGGCACAGGGTTGGTGCAGGATGAATGCCACTGCTGTTGTTGCCCACTGTTCATCAGGTGTCTCCTGCGTGTCCGTGTCCAGCTCTGTGCAGGGCACAGTGGGTGTCAGAGGTGACGGCAATGTGAACCCTCCCCCTGCCTGGCAGTGCCATCCTCAGGGGAGGAGCATCCTGGTCCCACCACTAACTGGCTGGGTGACCTCGGGCCAGGTGCATCACCTCCCTGTGCCTCGGCTTCTCCTCCAGACAACGGGGACAGTAATCTTACTTGTCCCACAAGGCTGCTGGGGGGTATGCACAAAATCCTCGGAACAGCCAGTGCCGTGAGTGCATTAGCTGTTATCGTTACTACTATTAATGCTATTATTGTCTGTCCCTTTAAAGCTTGTTCCCGACTCGGGGACTTTGCCCTTGCAGCCCTTCGGCTTGGGGAGCCCGTCCCCCAGATCTTCTGTTCCTTTTACGATAAGAGCCTGGGGGGACCATTGGAGGGTCTTGAGGGAATGGTGTGATTTTCCTTTGATGAATAGACTTCGGCTGCTGTGTGCGGGATGGATGACGAGGGGTGGGTAGACCAGGTAACTGGCAGGGCAGTTGCAGTCGGCCCAAGGGCAGAGAGACGACGCGGCTTGGGTGAGGTGGGACAGTGGAGGGCAGAGAATGGAGCAGTGCGTGGATCCAGGATCTGCTCTGGAGGCAGAGCTGTCGGGCAGTGCTGACGGACTGGGTGGGGGGCTTGAGAGGAAGGGAGGTGTCAGGCTTAACCAAATGGACGTAGATCAGCACAGGGAGACTCCATTACCACCATTGAGCACTTCAGAGTGCAAAAAGCCCCGTCACGCACGCTGTTCTCATTAGATCACAGAAAGTTCCCATGGGAGAGCCCAAGAGTCACCTAATCCAACTGCTTGATTTTATGGAGGAGGAAACTGGAGCCAGAGCGCAAAGTGACTCACCCAAGGTCACCCAGAGAGCTCATTGCAGACGCCAGGCCAGGATGCAGCTCTCTGCTTTCCAAATCCGTGCTCTGCACACCCTGGAATTTGGTTAGGAAGACTCTTTCTCGCTGTGGCTTGCTTTCTTTTATTCTCCGTGCAGTGGGGTGATGTCAGCTGCCTTAGCGACCACTCCTGGGACCACCATCCCCGGCCCACGCGCCTCCTTGTCCCTCGCAAGCTCAGATGGCTCCTCCACCAGGAATCCCGCCCTGTCTGCCCTGGGCAGAATCCATCACTCCATCCTCTCTGACTTAAACATGCACATTCTCCCACCTGGCAAACCCTATATTTAGGAACGTATCCCATGGAAACCGAAGCTCCACAGTACGAGAACATGTGTTCAGAGATATTTATTCTAGTGTGGATCATAGTGAGTTGATTATAGTTGAGCCGCTGAATCGGGAGGCACCCCGAATATCTGTCCGCAGGGGAATGGGAGAGTCACATGAAGCACGTTTACACTGTGGACTGCTGACAGTCATTTCCAAACAATGAGTTGGATTCTTATCCATTGATCGGGAGGATGTCCACACCATGGAGAGGGTTAAGAGAGCACAGCGAGGAGTGGTTATGTAGTAAAAGTGTATTTTGGGGAAGAATCCCAACTCCTTAATAAAGAGAGGTCAGAACCCCTGGCCAGCGTGCACCTGTCTGTGCATGTCTGCGAGCGTGTAGAAAGCCGTGGCAGGAGGCACATCTGGCTGTTCACAGTGGGAGTGGGAGGGGGAAGGAGAAGGAGCTGGGGAGGGGAGTAGAACTGAAAAGCAGGCATGGCAGGGCACTGGGAGACAATCTAGACAAGCACAGCCTGCCCGTATGTGAAAACTGACCTTGTACATAGAAATGCACCGAGCTGATGGGGCGTGGCTGGGTTGGCCATTCCTATCTTGGCTTACGTGGTTACCTTGACATAGTTTTGGTAATAAGGATAACACACAAGTAAGCAAACAAACTGATAAGTAAATAGCAAAGGGCCCCTTGGTGGAGACCCTCAAGACCCGCACAGAAGGCACAATTGGCTTTGAGGGCTGGCTTGAGACAGGGATACAGCTGGAAACAAATGTGTGTGCAGCCCCCAAACACCAGGAGGCTGATTCGCTGTGTAGGGGCAGGGTTTGGGGACTCTGTTCCTCCTTGCCAGGGGGGGCAGCAGGGGGAGGAGGCCTGAAGTAGCCGAGATGCTCTTGGATGGTCCGCCTCATTCCAGACAGGCTGGAGAGCTAGCCGGGGAAAGGCATAAGTGGAGGAACACAGGTGGGGGCAACAGCGGGCTTCAGCCTCTGGGAGTACGTGGCTATCCAGGGGGCAGTGGTTCTCAAGGGGGGTGTTGCCCCTTACGAAGTGACCAGGGTGCACAGTGATGGGGGAGTGTGCCGTGGGCATTTGGGGTGGGAGCTGGGGACACTAGATGACCACAGTCAGTACATAGGACGGTCCCACCCCACGCAGAATTTTCTTGTATCTTGCACTAGTTTGGAATGTCTCACTGGACGTTCACATAAGTAAGCCCTGTTTATGCTGATCTGAGGCCCAAACGGAAAGTCCAGTTTACATGGTGACAATAATCATGTTTTTCCCACTGTTTTAATATTCACTGGATTTCCTGGGGAGACTATATTTGTTCTGTTGAGAAGCTTACTCGCAGTGGTTCACCATCTTGAACCACCACCGCCTAGCAGCACTGTGTCTCACAACATTTGAGGTGGCAACGGGACATGATTGTCACCAGATGCATTTACAGCTTAACCAGTTCTTTCGTGCACTTGTGCCAGAGGCTTTGCACACTGAAATATGCAGTATTTGTTTGCAAATTACTTTATGTTCGTTGCTTTACTTACATTTCTCTTCTTATATTATAGTTAGGGTGTTAAATGGAGTTTTAAAAAAGGCATGTAGATAGGTTATATTATCTATGAATTACATTTCAAGAAATTATAAGATATTAGTTTAATGAAGATGGCATTGGTTCTGATGGAGTGGAGAGCCACATTTCTAAAACTCAGCAACATCTTCTCTTTCCCCAGGGAAACGGCAACCTCATTTAGAGAGGCTTTTGAGCTTTTTTGGTAAATTGAGCCAGATTTTCTTTTTCACCATGTAAGAGGATCTTTTCTTTCCTTCTTACCCATCAAGTCCTCCTTTGCCAAGATTCCCCTTAATGAGTCTGCTGGAGACCAGTGTGATTTTGATCATTACAACCTTGGGCCGTATAAATTCTCATGGAATTGTCCCCACCAATACAAGTATGACTGTCTGGCTCCAGTTTGCTGCAGACACGGCTGGGGTTTCTGCCAAATTTAGGCCACTGCCTGGTGGGCGAATAATTTGTCCCTCTGTAGGAGACAGATCAATAACCAACAAACACACACATTAAAAAGAAGAAAGGAAGAACGCTTAGTCATGCAAATCAGGGTGGGAGAGAGAGAAAGAAAAGGCCCTCATTCGCATTCTGCAACTTCAGTGGGCCCTGGCCCACCAGCCTATTTCTATGAAAACACTCGGCCCAGAGCAGCAAACACTGGGCACAGTGATGAGGGTTTGTCCCCATCGGAGTAAACACCACCCGTTCCCAGGACATTAACCCGAGGTTAACCAGGCCGTTGGCTGTGGCACAATGTGGGTCATCCTGATGTAATTTAGTTCCTTCGACCGGAGGCTCAAATGCAGTGACCAGTCCTCAGAGCGGGGACAGTGACTTAGCAGCGTGTGGGGGTCTCCTGGATACCAGGCCCGGAGCTGTCGTTATGATTCATGGCGCCTCTGACATCACTGCGCGTCTTTGTGATGCAAAGTTACACGTTGTCCAAATACACTCGGGGACCCGTGAGTATGTGTGCGGCTGTGACGTGCGTGACCACAGAACAGGACACACAGATGCACATGCACGGGGACTGAA
This sequence comes from Mirza zaza, assembly GCA_008750895.1. NCBI lineage: Eukaryota > Metazoa > Chordata > Mammalia > Primates > Cheirogaleidae > Mirza > Mirza zaza. The sequence continues at coordinate 18,013 of VSMD01033124.1, forward strand.
TGGCTCGCTGGGTAAGGTGCTCTCTGTTCCTGAGAGCTGCCGTCACGTCCCTCTCCCTGACGAGCGTCTCACTGTACGGAGGTGTTCTCTACCTGCGAAGGTGTTCCCTACCTGAGTGGATAGTTGGGAGACTGCAGGGATACAGTTCAACAAACCCAACTGTCCTAATTCCGCATTATGCATGTGTTTTGACTTTTCACCTTTTATTTGTAGAGTAAGAAAACCAATAGTCAGAGGCTCAGCCAACTGGCCCGGTTTCACGTGGGCAGAACCAGAAGGAAATTAAAGGGGACGGAAGCCCCTGGGCAGTGTCGCCTGCGCTTGCATAGGGAAGCCCGCAGGAGGCTGAGACCTGGGTTAGGAATTTGTCAGCAAGTGTGCACAGGTGTCCCATAGCCACGCTTCCTGCTCCTCATTCTGAGAGCAGCCGGGGCTGAGGCCCACCTGGCTCAGCCTGCCCTGGGCTTCCAACTGGGACATCAGGGACCCCCTCACCTGCACCTCACCCCGTCCCAACCATAAAGCAGCCCTTCCTGCGCAGGGTGGGCCCTTCTCTGCCCGGAAAGGAGCTTGAAGGCTTGGCGATACTCCCAGATGTGCAGGCACAGGGCCGAGGGGGGCCTGTCCACCCCCACCCCAGACTCACTGACCTTCCTTCTGTGCCACAGGTGGTCAGGGCCATGGCCCCAGCCCTGTGCGTGGCTGCCCCTTCTCACCTTTCAGGGCTCTGCCAAGTGTCCCTTTCTGGCCCAGTGCCTCCCTGAGCCCCTGTCCACAGGAGCCCTCCACCTGGGCACTTCCTAGCATGTGCCCCTGTTTCCTCTTCTTGGGACCACTCACCACCATCTGACAGGACCTTGGGCACCTGTTGACTTGGGGACTATCTCTCCCGCTCCCCACCTGAGTGTGGGCTCCAAGAAGGGATTGGCCTGACTCTCTGACCCGTGCCCCCAGCACCTGCGGCAGGGGCTGGCACAGAGGCGCTGCCCACCGTGGGATGTGGGATGGCCCAGAGGTGAGCCTGGCATCCAAGCCCTGGGCTCACGTCCTGGCACGGCCGTTCACGGGCGCCTGCCTGTGGGAGGGACACCTCCTCCCTTGGCCCAGGTTCTCTCCTCCGTAGGACGTGGCTAATTCCAGAACGCTCATCACTCATGCCTGTTAGGGGCTCAAAGACCACAGTGACAGGTGCCACCATGTTCCAGTTGTTGGCCGCACCTGGGTGGAAGTCAGGGCACAGGCCAGGGAGGAGCACGGTGCTGGCCCCTGTCCAAGCACTCGGCGTGTGTGCGGAGTGTTGTGTGATAGCGACCTCTCTCCTACGAACACTGATTCATGCTCTTCACATGCCAGGCTCTGTCCTGAATGTCTCGCACGAATCGCCTTGTTTCATTCTCACCACTGTACTCAGCTGTGATCGTCATCACCCCATTCTGCAGACCAGGAAACCGAGGCACAGGGAGGGGAGGGTACCTTGCTGTGGTCACACAGTGAGCAGACGGTGGAGCCGGAACTTGAGCCCAGGCAGGTGGGCTCCAGAAGCCGTACTCCGCCCGCCCCAGAAGGACGAGTGTGGAAAGCAGTAAGATCGACTCCCGCGAGAGCCAAGGCGGGGTGCAAACGCACCTTGTTGGCTCAGTCGTCAAATGAGGACTTCAGTGTCTGCGGGATCTGGACAAACTCTCTACGCGCGTTTTTGGAGCAGCATTTTTTCCCCAAGAGAAAGTACGTGATCTCGGGGAGGATGAGGGCGGCGTTTTCCCTGGAGAGCGTGACCCTGGCGCGTTCCAGCCGGGCTTGGAGCGCTGGCGCCTGCGTGGGCCCGGCTGGGAGCAGACGTGGAAATGCCTGGACCCCCGCAGGGAGATGTTTTGTTTTAATTTCCCCTTGAGCTTGGCAGGGCCATGGTGGTCCCACAGAGAGGCCGTTTATCCTGCCAAACGTTTCTGAGCAGAATCGTCTCGCTGTCCTTCCAAGTCCCTTCTGCCGTTTGCATGGCAGAGCAGTAGCCGCCTAGAACGAAGCCGCCTTCTCCCCTGTGCTCCAGTCTAGGGGCCCCGACTCAGCTCTGGTCAAAAGGGTGACAAGAGAAGGGTTGGTCCGAACTCCAGCTTGTACCTTTCAGCCTGAGTGTCTCCTTCCTTCTCTCCCCGGCCGCTGGCTGGAATTCCGACCTGGTCGTGAGCCATCTGGGGCCACCTGGAGGGCAGCACACCCCAGGAAAAGAGGGGCCACAGGACAGGCAGCACCTGTCCCCCTTCCCCGCCCCTTGGAGTTGCAGTTGTCAGGGAGGGGTGGGGGCAGGGCTGATGTGAGAACTCAGTTTAGGGTTTTAAGTTTGGTCTCTTTGTATCTCCCTCACCCATCAGGACTTGATGCTCTTCTCTCCCTCCTTCCACGAAACCTGCCCTGCCCGCCCACCCCGAGGGTTAGAACGCCTGCCCCCCTCCCATCCCCTCCACACCCCGTTTTCTGAGCCACCCACGGTCCCTGCTCCAGGGAAGAACCAACCCCAAGGCCACGGCCTGTGAGTCTCTGGGGCAGCCTGGGGGTTCCCTCCCCACCCTGGCCTTGCGTGGCCTCCAGTTATGGACGGAAGCGTCCATAGGACCAGGTTCCCCCTTCCTGTCCTTTCGGGCCATTGAGCACATTTACACGGCGCATGGATTAATGTCAGTTTTTTTTTCAATTATAAAACTAATAGGCAAATACATGCTTATAATAATAAAAATCATACAGAAAAGCATGGCAAAAACTGAAAAGTGAAATTCTTCCTCTCCCCTGGGCATTCTATTCCCTTGTAACTCCCGCTACATTTCGACTCGCCGGTGGTTGTGGCCAGTAAGCTAGATAATGTGCTCACATGACCCGTGTCCAGCGCCGTCATCTCTAGGTGACCTGTATGGGCTCTCTGGTGATGCGAAAGGGGCATTTTAGCGCCTTTGTGGCAGTCCACCTTTCCTGCATCCTGAGATAGATGATGAGCGTTTTTATTTTAAATTCTTCTGTCGGCCGGCTTTGCAACTTTTATAGTAGCTTAAGCCTCTCTCCCCCTTCCGCTCAGCTGCCACCTGAGCGCCATGAGCCCTCAGCACTAGATGGGACATCGGACCCTCGAGACTGCTCTCCATCGTCCTCGAAATCCTCCTTCCCTGCCCCCACTCCCACCGCACACTCCTGACCACGGCCTGCTCTGCTGTGATGTTGAGTCATCACCTTTATAAAATTCACCTTCTCGTCCACAGCCACGTGGGCTCTTCGGGGCTCGGGCCACGTGGGGATTCTGCCAGGGGAAAGCAGCAGGTGCAGTTACAGCGTCAGGGGCTCCTGGGCGTGGGGTCCCTCACGTGTCTCCGCCTGGACTATGAGCCTTGTGAGGACAGTGGCCGTGGCCGCCCCATCACGGCCCTCTTGGCAGTGGCAGCACAGGCCTGGCACTTGCGCGCTGCTCCCCAAGTACCTGCTGTGCAGCGAGTGGGGACCGAGTGGTGTGGGGACTCAAGAGACGGTACTGGGGGAACCACGTCAGGCTGCTTTTCCGATATCGTGACCTGCAAAAGCGATTCCATTGGCTCAATTTAATGTCCGTAAAGCCCGGAGCACAGAGCTCGGCTGGGGAGGCCTGTGATAAACCCAACACGCCTTCTTCTCGCTTTTCGCTCAGACTGTGAGTGCGACCTGGGCTTCAGGATGGGCTTTGACGTAAATGCACCGGCCTCAGAGAGCTGCTGGGATCCGACGGTCTTCCTCCAACAAGTGGCCAAACAGCACGAGAACCGTTTGCAGACAGGACTTTGGGGTGGTCCGGAGGGTGACAACAGGGGCGCCGGCATGGAGGGCGGGAGGCAGGGGTGAGGGAGGGGCCGAGGGAGTCACCAGCGCCGGCCCTTCCCAGGCCGGGTCTCAGTGCCCTGGGACTGTGCAGTGTCCTTGTTAAAGCAGCCGCCGGGCCAGGCTGGGGCCTCGTTCCAGTCCACGCAGGCGGGAAGTGATAAACGCAGCCCGGGCTCTGAGGGACTCCAGGCAGTGCCGGCCTCGGCTTGGGGGATGGATGCCACTCAGGACGAGAGGGTGCTGCCAGGGTCCCCCCGGGTGTTGGAGGGGCCGAGGGAGCTGTGGGGAAGGAAAGGAGCCTTCTCCAGCCTGGCCGCTGGGCAGGCCCTGCCAGTTCGAGCGCCTCCTCCTCTCAGGCTGTCTGGAAAAGCAAATGGAATCGCAGAGTGGACATTTTTGCTGGTCGCGGGCGCAGCTCACCAGCACAGCTGCTCTCTCCTCCGGACGTTGAGTGAAGACCTCCCGCCCGAGGGCCCCGCCGGCCCCCGCCCACGCTGGCCTGCCTTCCTCCCGTGCCTGGTCCTGGGTGGCCTCCCTGCTCTGCCTAGCCCTGCTCTGGGCACGGCCAGGCTCCCACCCAGGCCCAGCTCCGCCCCAACCTCCATGCCCAGCCTCGCCTGCTCTGCACCCTGACGCTGTCCCTGCCAGCCCCGCCCGCGCTTCCCGGGCCTCTGGCTTTGGGTCGGGGTCAGTCGGTGGGGGACGCCAGCTGGAGGGGGCAGAGGAGTGGCGAGGTGGGCTTTTTTCTTCCCTGTCCCCCCTTCAGCGCCTGCCCCTCAGGGCACCTCTATCCTCTCGTGACGATTGGTCTTGCGGGCAGCTATGTCCTCCCTCTGTCCTGTCCTCCCCGGGATGGTGACGGTGTCTGCTGCTGCGAATCTGTGATGTTGCTCTGTGGCCCTGACTGCCCCCTGCACGGGGTCCCTTCCTTCTCGTCATGTCTGACCACGGGGGTGGGGGCAATTCTGCTTCCGGTTGGACCTTGCCCCGGACGCCTCTGAAGGTTTGGGGGCCTCCGATGTGAAGCCAGTTCTGTGCCCAAAACTTACAGAGCTGGTGGGAGAATGAGGGATTAAAGTAATAATTATTAAATTAATACTTAATCTAAGAGTAATAATTATGAGTAAAACACATTTATATATAATTTCTTTTATTCTTGTGACATCAGCCCTGAAAACTATGAAGAGCACATACGATTATGCCAGGGGCGAAGACGAGTGTTATTAGTCAGTGTTCTTCAGAGAAACAGAATCAACAGGATGCGTGTGTGCATGGGGGGGGACGAGGGTGAGGGGCAGTCAAGGCGGGGGGCGGGGGGGAGAGAGAGAGAGAAAGAGAAATATTTTGGGGCTTCTGCCATGGCTGAGGCTTGGTAAGTCCACAGTAGGGTCAACCGGCAGGGACGGGGCAAGAGCTGCCGCTCCAGTTCAAAGGTGACGTGCTGGCAGAAATCCTCCTTGCTCAGCCCTTGGAGCAGCTGCCACAGCAGAGTCTGACCCCCCACGAGGAGCTGCGGCTGCAGGTTTGTTTTCCTTGAATCAGACCCCAGAAGCAAAGATGCCTACAATTCCCTCTGCAAGTAGGAACTTTCCGTGTCTGCATGATGCAGGGCGTGATCAAATCACGTAGGTGTTAAAACAGACCGAAATGTGTTCTCCCGGCCAGAAGCGAGCAAAGCCAGCCCCGTCACGGTTCCCTGACAGCGCACTGAATTCGGCCAAGGAAAGCGACCCCACGTGGTGGTGGGCGAGGCCAAGGAGCACAATCGAGATGGAAAACTCCGCAGGCCTCTCGTCCTCTTGGTTTCTGGGCAGGGTGGAGGTTCAGTCCCCGTGGCTGCTGGATTCTCTTGGTGACAAGAGACAGGAGACCTAACTCAAGTGGCTGAGCTGGGAGGGTGTTAACAGGCCTGAGCACGGTGCCCGGTCTTCAGGAAGAGCCGGTCTGTGTCCCCAGACGCGTCCCCTGGGCTCAGCTGGCCTCCCCTTGTCCACCCCTGCTGTGGCGGCGGCTCCACCGCAGGCTCCTTCAGGGCCCGGGCAACAGCCCCCGAAGCTCCAGCCTCACACGCTCAGGTTCAGATCTGGGGACGAGAGTGGACCCCACCAAAGCCCGAGAGTCACTCTGACAGGCCAGCACAGGTCCCTTCTTCACTGAGCCCACGGCTGTCCAGGGCCGGCGGGTGCTGGCGGGCCAGGCCTGGCTTGTGCGTCCAACCCCAGGGCCTGGGCTCGGGTCAGCTCACCCACACGCAGGGGTTGAGGGGAAGGCGAGTTCTCAGTGACAGACAGGTTCTGCCACCAGAGGGGCAGTGGATGCTGCATTTTACAGTGGCCTAAAATTCCTAACAATTCAACACAGTATCCGCGCTGCAAAGAGTGACGCAGACTTGAAAACTCTGCTGTTACCTTGATGAACATTTTCAACCAGGTGACATTCGGGGAGATGGAATTTTCACCTGGACAGCAATGCTGAGCCTGGCAAAGCTACAGTCTCTGTCTGGCTCCTGCCTTTCTCACCCTTGAATGTGACCATGCACAGAAAAATCCCAATGTAGGATGCATCTCTCATGGCCATGCTTTAGGTAAACGGGGGATTATACGACAGTCCGTGTGTCCTTGTTTTAGTAGAAATTACTAAAACAAATAACAATGATAAAAACAAAGCCTCAGCATAGTCAGAGAGCTCAAAGGGAGTGAGGAAGAATTAAATGTATGTTTGTAATCTACATTCCATCTATGCTCTGAAGATTTTTTTTTTTGGTGGAAAGATGCACTTAAGATGACACTGCAAATCTGTACCCAAGAAATAGTATCAAATACAAAAAATGTTTTAAGTTACCTAATTTTCCAAGAAAAAGCAAAAATACCAGTTTATCTCCAGACTGTTGGAACAGAGGAGGTTTTCTCCTTTAGTGGTCTAAACTGCAGATGTTTGCCTCTCGCTTGTGTGTGTGCAGGCATGCACTCTGCACTCCCGGGCGCGGCTCAGGTTGTCTTATCACAGGCGGTCTCTTATGTTAATGACATTAGCAGTCAGCCCTGTCACCCATTCCCTGTGATCTGGCTCATGACTCCCTGAGCCTCACTTGCCCAGGGGTACACTGAGGGGCCACACTAGATGACCTCAAGGTCTTTCGTCTGACTTCAAAGTTTAGGTGGAAGAACCAGGTTGGTATGGAGGTGTGTACCGCACAAGCAGGGTAGCCAGGGGAGGCCTTGGTTTCATGATCCCCCACTTACTGTCGTGTGACTCAGGAGTGAGAATCAGATGGGTGGTGTGGTACAGGGAAGAGCGAACTCGATGCAAACAGGTGTGGGCTATAGCAGGATTTATGGGCTCAGCCTTCGAAAATCACAGAGATGGCAGACATCTAGAATGATTGGATCAGGCTGCAGCTCTGTTTCCCTGAAGTTCTCTCCCTTTCAGGGGTCAGTGCTGGTCTCAGGCTGCCTTTTCTCACGGCAGCAAGCAAAGGCTGCAGTGGCTCTGAGAGCTGTGTCCACCCACCTTGTCCAGTGGGAACCTCGGAAGGGCCAGGAGGCCCAGGCAACATCTTACGCCTCCCCAGCCCACCTGGGCCAGGTTCCCATCCTTGAACCTATCAAGGAGGGAGAGTGGCAAGAGCCGACTGCATTGGGCCAATCACAGCCCACTCCTGCAGCTGGGGGCGGGTTAGGCCCTCGGAGCCACTGGGCTGGGAGATTCAGGGTCAGGTGAAGAAGGCCTGGTGGCCAGTTGCCTGTGATCTGACAGGTGCCCATTGCACGGAGAAAGTCAATCTTCTTCGGCAGAATGGTAATAATCATGTCCTCTTCCCACCTTGCCACCTTGCTGTGAGGATGAGATGAGGTCAGGGGAGGCAGGGTGCCTTGGAGTCAGCAAAGCCCTGTGCAGCAGACAGCAGGGGCAGCGGGCAGCGCAGTTGTCCCTGTTATTGTTATTAATGCACCAACATTTGCTCATTGTGATGCTGGTTCTTCCAGGATGACAGAGGGCCTGATGTCCAATATCTCAATCAAGGAAACTAAAATGCTGTTTATTGTGAAATCGATATTGCATGAAATTGATTTTTTAATTAAAACTAATTTTAATTATACAAGTAATACATCTGCGTATTCCACGGTAAGAAAATCAAGACATTAAAGACAAGCTCACGTCCCCGCTTACCTTCCCCCAGGTTTTATCTGCATAGAAAGGAGACTCACTTCAGAAAACTGTCAGGGTCCGCTTGGTTAAAAACATGTAGCCAGGCTGGGGCTGGGGCAGGCTGGGGCAGGCTGGGGACAGGTCCGAAGTCCAGAGGTCCTTGCTGTAGGTTGGAGAGGGCCGAGCCCAGGTAAAGGATCTGCTCGGGTACTTCTCAGGTGTCTCATGTCCCCACAGTGGATGCTTCAGTCCTGCGTTTTCCACTGCATCTGCCAACATTTGTCATTATATTCTTCATAATAAAAAACTATTTCCATTGCTTCAAAAATTACTGAAAAAGGCACTGCTTTGGAGAAATTTGCCCCTAGCCTTGTCTGCTTGCCTCTTAGATTATGGGAAATTTCTGGAATGGAACAGTTCAGTCTGATGCCTTTTCTTTAGCACAGCAAAGGCCAGCGCCGTGAGCTGACATAGCTGAAGTGCATGCCCTTCTCCAGCTCCAAGGGGTGCAGTCCCCTGTAGAAACACCTGTCCTAAAGCCATCGAGGGTTTCTACTCCAGTAGCTTCTAAGCATTTTGGAGGATGACCCACGATAAAGAAATACATTTTACCATGGACCTCAGTATACATACATGCACACACACACACGTGCACATACAGATTGAAATAACAACTTTACAAGATAATACATATCTTTGCTCTGCGTGATGCACTCTGATATTGCCAATCTATTTTATGCTATCCAATTGTTTAAAGTGTTGTTTTCAATTCATCAAATGAGTTTTACAACCCACTTCTAGGTCACAAGGAGCCACTCGTCCTCCAGCAGAATTCCCAGTCCATGTAACGACCATCTTTGTGAAAATCCTGCGGCTTCTGCTATTTCTCTTTGCTTCCTTCTCCAAATGCCTAAAATTACACTGTTGCTGCAGGTGAGATGACATCATCGCCATCACAGTCAAAACGAATCTCTCTTTTTATAAAACTATGACTATCTGGAGGAGCTAATTGATTTGCCTAAGTGATAACACGTGCCTCGTTTATAAATAAAATTTTCCAACCAAACGGATTTTTCATGATTCACTGATATAAATGTGTCATAGGAGACAGGAAGGCTGAGTCATTTTTATAAACTTGATTATATATGGCTCACGGCCCATCTCTGCGGTTGACAGCAGGATCCCAAAACATTGTTAGCCTGGTGTTCTAGCAGGAACCCGACCGTCAGACCAACAAAATTCACAGGAGAGACGTTTTTCCTTGCAGGACCATGACAAATCTCCTGACTCACTCTCTCTGTCCCCGTTCCACCTCATCCCTTACAGCCAGCAGGGGTGTTCCTGGCACCTGCCAACTGTGCTCCTGCCTCAGGGCCTTTGCCCAGGCCAATCCCCCTCTCCCTAGGATTCCTTTCCACCAGACAGCTGGCTCTCTGTTACTGCCGCATTAAAGATGACTATTTAACATGGACGGTAATGCCTGCGTGGCCTGGCCTTACCCCACCATTCTCAGCTTCACTCTTCTCCACCTCCATAAGCTCCCTCAGTCACTTGTATCTACCCTGCCCCCTTTCTGCCACAGGGCCTTTGCACATGCTGTTTCTACTTCCTGGAGCCCTCTCCTCATCCTTCCAACCCCCATGGCCTCTCTTTGCCTAGTTAACTCCTAGGTACCCTCCAGACCTCACGTCCTCAGACGAGCCACCCCTGACCTCCCTGTGTAGGTCAGTCTCCTCCCATTCTAGACTCTCATAACTCTGTCCCTTTCCTTCCCAGCACGCATGCTGGTGGAAATATTCTTTTTGTTTGTGTGATTATTTGGTTAATGTCCATCTCTCTACTGGACTCTGAGCTCCATGATGCATAGGGCTGGGTCTGTTTTGCTGCCTGGTATATTTTCAGGCCCTGCAACTGTGTCTAGGCCGGAGTAGGGCTCAGTAAATACTTTTGAGTAAGTTAAAATATTTAAGAGGACCTTGGAGACCTGGAAAGTGAGAGCTGAGATTGAAGACTTTTAACAACTGGCTTGGCAGGAGTGCCGGCTGCTCAGAACAGACCTGCCTGGCTGGAGACCAGTGACTGTTGGCCCAGCTCACAGTCAGGCCCAGCGCACAGTGGGCCTTGAGTCTCGGGGCAAGTGCAGCTGCCCTCCCACCCCGAAAGCTCACCAACAGTGAAGGGTCTCCCCCGGAGAAGTCAGACTCCAGAGTGCATTTTGGGAATGAACTTTGGAGACCAGAGCTCAAGGCAACCTCAAGGGAGACCTGAGATGATATTAAGGACCCCAGGGTTGATGGAAGAAAAGAAAGCCTTTAAATTGCAGCACAGCTAATGATCCATTCCCAAGCCAAATATCCCCAAGTTAAAGAGCAGCATAGCTTAAACATTTGTGCTTTAGTCACTTACTCTGGAGAAATGGGACCTGGCATCTTTTTTGTTGTTGTTTAGATGTTTTTCCTTTGTTCCATATAAGTCCTAAGGGCAAAATTAGGTTATTCCTTTTCCTGAACCCCAAAATCTGACACTAAGAAGACAAAAACTTAAAATCCCCAGACTACGTGCAGCAGCCTCTATGAAGAAAATCTGCCCTAAAGAGCTTTTAGGCACAAGTTACTCTCCAGTTGTTAATATTTAAGCGATAGCATGTCAAACAGGGTAAGCTCTTGTCCTGGGAAGATATACTAAGTATTCATGATATGGCAGGATATTTGTATCTTGGTTATTCTAATTTTAGCACAATTCAGTAATCTGCTACAGCAAAATGGCCATGCAAAATTGCTGGCTCAGAGTATATGTGCCAGGGAGTCTGCTCTCAATGTCACATGTGTAAGTTCTTTCTTACAAGAGATAACCTGTCGGCTGATTTTCCTCAGTACAGGCTGTGACATTCCACACTCCTCAGTCTCTTCTCAGAGCACCAGCTCCACAGATCCCCGCCTCTTCCCCGGATGGCCCTCAGGGTGGGGCCCCATCTCCCACGGCACCTGCCCACTCAAAGGAGGAGGAAAGGGGTGACAGCCATTCTCTTCATTGTCACTTCCAAATCACTAATCTCTGACTCCCATAAAAACAGGAATAAAAAAAATTTAGGCTCTGGCATCTTTATCTGGGGAAATAATTTGGGCAAAGCAGATTTTCTAGAGCAGAAGAGAAATACTGAATCTTCTCAAATTATCGTTTATTTTTCTTCTTTCCCTATAAATGAAATCATTTTATTATAAGTTTCCACTGGAGGGAAATCCAGAAGTAAAATTTTAGACTCTGATATGTGGAATCATATAAACTGGGGCATTAAAACATAAAAGTTGGTGTTTATGCCTGAGCTCGACCCACTGATTCATTTCGTGAAGCGGGACCATGGTCAGAGCCCACTTTCTCCACGGCCTGGAGGGCGAATCTGGTCACTGGTCAGAATGGGAAGGGGCCTTTCCCTGGGAGTTCAAAAAGGGAGACATTTTTGTCTCACTTACTAGGAAATCCTGATATACAGGCCCAGAAAAGGAATTTGTGTGGTTTATTAGTCATTTCAACTTTAACATCTTCATGGAAGGTCGACTCACTGGCATTTGAGTTAATATTAATATAGGTCTAGGGTAGTAAAGAGTGTCATATTTTTGACATCGACTTCCAAGAAGAAATACAAAACCAATTATATATACAATATATTAATATATATTATATAGTATATAATTATATAAATTCTGTAATTATATAATCATATATAATATTCTATTATTTCATACATGTCCATTTATATGTGTTTGTGTGTGTGTATATATATGAGAGAGCAAGACAGAGCGAGAGAGAAAGAGATTTACTGTAACGAATTGGCTCATGTGATAGTGGAGTCTGAGAAGTCCAAGGTCACAGTTGGCAAGCTGGAGAACCCAGAGAGCTGGCAGCGTAAGTTCCAGTCTGAGTCTGAGTCTGAAGGCAGAAGAAGACTGATCTTGCAGTTGAAAGACAGTCAGGGAGAGGGAGAGAATTCTCTTACTGAGTCTTTTATTCAGTTCAGGCCTCCAACAGATCGGATGAGGCCCACTCCCATTGGAGAGAGCAATCTGCTTTACTCGGTCTACTGATTCAAATGTCAATCTCATCCAGAAACACTCTCACAGACACACCCAGAAATAGTGTTTAACCAAATGTCTGGGCACCCAGTGACCCAGTCAAGTTGACTCGAAGCTTACCACCACACTTAGTGCCCCAGAACAAACACAGTTACATAGAACTAACATTTCAAGAGGTAAATATGTACCCTTACTATGTATAACACACTTAATATTTTAGATTTTCTTTTAGTCTGTTTCATTTGTAAATGGTGGTCAAGACCTGCTAAGTCAGTGTCATGATCTCCTAATGAGTTACTATCTGCAGTGTGGTAGATGTCGCAAATGTAGATGAAATAATTTAGGACGAATTCATTCATTTTTTTTTCCATTCAGTATTTATAGATCGCCTACGGAGCATCAACAGGTGAGGACACATGGATCCTGCTGTCATGGACCTCATGGTCCAGAGTGGGGACTGATGGGAAATTCACCAGGGGCTGGACAAAGAGGGAGGCCCAGCAGCCAGCAGGACAGAGGATCCAAACCAGCCTCGTGTGGGGTGCACAGTGGAAGCAGGGCCTGGGGGGGACCACCTGGAGGAGCTGTCCCTTAGTGAATCTCTCGTCAGAAGGAGCAAGGCATAGACAGGAAGTACTGACGACAGGCAGGTGTGGGGGCAAAGCTAGAGCCCCGCTGGCAGCTTAGTGGGTAGCTCTGGGAAGTCTCAGGTAGGGCTGAAACACAACTAGAGCGCACTGAAAGATAACCCATCCTCAGTATTCATGGATTCCAAATTTGTAAATTTGCCTACTCGCTAAAATGTATTTTTAACCTCAAAAATTAATACTCGAAGGTTTTTTGCGGTCACTTGCAAACAGGCAGAGAAGCAAAAAAAACTTGAGTTGCCCAAAGAGCTTATTCCCAGCTGAGATTGAACAAGGTGATGCTTTGCCTTGTTTCAGCTCACATACTGTAAACAAGTGTTCTTTTTGTGGCGTATTTAGTGCTACATTTTTTTTTTTTGCATTTTTATACCTTTTATTGGCGATTTTGCTGTTTAAAATGGCCCCCACGAGTGCACTGCAGTGCCGTCTGGTGTTCCCGAGTGCGGGAAGGCTGGGCTGTGCCTTGCAGAGAAGGGTGGGTTAGACCAGCGTGGCTGAGGCACAAGTTGCAGCACTGTTGTCCGTGAGTTCAATGCTAATGAAGCAACAATGTTTAGTAAATAAAGTGCCTTTAAAACAAGGGTATGTATTGATCAGTTGATGAAAATATTGTGACCACAGGCTCATGGGGACCTCACCCAGTTGCTTCCCAGGGGAGCGGTGGCTCAGCGTTTGCTAATTCGGTGTTTGCAGTGACTTTATAGAACAACTGTGAATAATGAGAACAGGTTGTACGTATTAGGGTAAAGAGAATCTTTCTGCATTTTGCTGCTGCAGAGCCTGGCTATTTGCACGCGGCGGGGTGGGGGCCTGAGGGTTGCCGTTGCTGGTTGTCAGGTGGGATTCCCGTGTGCATTTGGCCAGGATGGGCAGGTATCATGGCCATCTGTCCTGGTATGTGTGACAAGCGCTCGGTGCCAGGGACCTAATGGCCATTAATTTAATCGAGAGGTGGTTGGAAGCAGTGGATGCGACTCCCTACATCCATCATGGCTCAGATAGGAGCACTGCTTAGGCAGTGACAGCTGTGCCGAACGACAGACGATGCCACCAAAGTTTAAAAACTGACAGATGACTCAACACATTACTGAAATAATATGCTAAGTGATTTGTGCTTCAGCTTACATTTCTTTCAGTTAAAAAGCATTTTTTTTCTTGGCGTTTACTTAGAAAATGAAACCAAATATATTTTAAAATTTATTTTGCTGTATCGGTTACTATTTGATTATCACTATGAAGATCCTTACTACATTTCTTAGCTCTGTGACCTGGGTGGAGAGTTTGGCTGCACGGGGTGGACAGGGAACTTAGGCCGGGATCACTGAGGAAGGTGTCGGCCGATGAAAGGGCCGAGGTTTGGGGGAGGAAAGAGTGAGATCCAGGAGCAGGCCAGGAATGGAGGCAGCAGGGTTTTAGACAGCTTGCTGTGACTTCTTTGGAAAGGGAATGTTTGTAGGGAACATTCCCTACAAACTTCAGCCTTCCCTATTGTAGGGAAGGCTGACCAGGAGGGAGACAGGACTTTACACTTTTTTATCCCAAATAAACTGCACAGCACAGCAAGGTGGTCACGCGTGTAGCCTCTGTCCAAGTTCAAGTCCTGACTCTGCCCCTCACGAGCTGTAATCTCTAAGGAACACATTGAACCTGTGTCTTACCCACTTCATAGGGTGTTGGGAGGATCACAAATTAATAGCAAGAACACAGCTGACACTCGGTGGATCTTTGACAGCTCTGGGGTGACATCATCATCTTAGCAAACCCTGCCAGCTCTACCTCCAAAATAGATCAAGAGTATAGCCATGTGGCTACCCTTTGGTCTAAGCCACCATCATCTCCAGCTTGGACCACTGCAGTAGCCTCCCTGCCAGTCACTCTGCCCCAGCCCTTGTCTCCCCCACCAACCTGTCCTCAGACAGATCATCCTGTTAAAATGTAAACCAGACCAGTCCCATCTCTGCTCAAACCCTCCAATGGCTCCCACTTCCCTCAGAGTAAAATCTGAAGTCTTCACGGGGTCCCCAAGGCCTGAGATGATCTATCTCCCCCGCCCTGCTGTCTCTGTCACCTCTATGGCCTCATCTCCCTCCACGACCCCTCAGCTCCAGGCACGCGGGGCTCCTTCCGGCGTCTCAGACTCATCCCTTCACCTCCTTTCAGCTCTTCCAGGCCTTCTGGCCACCTGGAGCATCCCAGACCCCCGTCTCCTATTCTCAACAGCATAGGTCTGCATTGGATGTGGGGCATGGTCACCTGTGATCCCCGTGCCTGTTGTCCCTGAGACAATGTCAGATCCATGAGGACCAGGGGTGCTGGCTCTGCTCTTGGTGGCAGCAGCCCCAGGGCCCAGCATGTTGCGGGCCCAGAGTTGGCACCGGATGCACGTTTGCTGCACGTTTGAACAGATGAACAAAAGAAGGAACCAGAACATCATTCTCAGTGGGTGATTGATTCTGCTCTGCTCCCAATGGGTGGAAGTTGGTTTTGGTGGTAAAAAGATTGTATTCTCTTCATGTAAAACACAAAAGAACTTTCTTTGTGCAAAAGTACAGATGTGCATAGAGTGCATAAACCATCGTACAGCATTTCTGTGTTGTTAAAACTTCACGGGGGGGCGGGGAGGTGAGTAAAAGAAATGTCTAAAAAGGTTCCTTAGGGGGTGATAATGCAATAAAAGTGGAGAAATACTGAATTAGGGGAAGATCAGTTGAAATTACAGACTTTTCTCCCACATCTTGCCCAGGCCTTGGTAGGAACCTGGAAGACAAATCAAGATGTGTAAAAGTGTGTGACACAGTCACAGCCATTTCCCCTGGTGTTTAAAGAGATGAGGAATGCCCCATCGCTCTGGGGAAACATTCTTTTTTTCTGCCAAAGGACAGACTTACAAAGGATGATATTTACATTTTCCCGAAGCCTCTAATTTTCTCATTTATCATTTGTCAGTGCCCAGGCCTTGCTGCAGCGTGTGGGATGTTTGCAAACATCTAATGATCCCTTTCACCAAACAAGCCTCAGTCTCCACCAGCAGACGCATTAATGTTGCTGAGGCTGCTAATTTCATGCGTTAATGTCACTCTGCACTGTCACACGGGGGTCTCAGGGCATCCTATTGCCGAGAGCACCACAGCTCTTGGAGCGAGTGTCCCCTGAGCTGGTCTAAGGCACGGGAACCAGAGACGGTCCTAGCGCTGGGTTAGTGAGATGAGCAGAGCAGAGGGATGCCCTACAAGGCGTGGAGGGCAAATGTGGACTGTAGCAGCCAGGGCGGGTTTCTAGAACTCCACCCATGCTGAGGTCACTGGCCTGCCCCAGGCTTGCTGGACTCGCCCACCGGGGAGCTTTCAGGAGGGGCTTCAGCCAGCCCGAGGGAGAGGCATAGGGGCTGGGGAAAAGCCCAGGGCACATGGGGGGTGTCCTGGACCCGCTTTCCCTCCCACTCCCCTTCAGGCCTTGGTCCTGCCCGCTGCCCGGCCCAGCCCAGACCCGGCCTCACTGGGCAGACTCACCACCCCAGGCGGGTCCCCGGACCCAGCAGATCCTCCAGGGAGAGTTTGGTCCTGCAGAATCCCTGGGCTCCTGTGACAGAGGAACCTGGGACATGCAGGGCCCCCCAGACCCTTGTCATGAACCAGCTTAGGCGCGGCACACAGAGAGGCTGCCTGATTCCACGAGCAGAATCTCAGAAAATGAAAAATAATGTTTTAGTTGTTAAACACCCCTAGTCCAGGGCTCTTCCAGAGAGATGGAAAACGTCTTGAGCTTCGGGGTCCAGCATAGGAAAGGGGTTGGGGCGCTTCCTTTTCACAGTAGACTCTGTGACTGTTCCTTGACAAGCCTGGGAGGTTCCTCTTCCCGCAGCGGAGCTGAGACGTGTCACTTTGCACAAACCGGGAGCTGGGCCGTGCCCGTCACAACGGAGTCCTGACGTCCTGCCTCACTGAGGTCCCACACGGGCTGGGCGAGGACCCGCAGCCTGGAGACGGTGTACAGCGTGCGGAGGGCGAGACGGGAGCGGACGAGGGGAAAAACCGACAAAAGGCTACGCTGTAAACACTGATGTAAAAATGCTCAATTCGGGCAGTTTTCCAACATTTCCCACATCAGGCCACTTTTCTGCTCTCCCAGCACGTGGCTTCCTGTGCCACCCCCACTCTGGTGACAGTCACGTCCCCTGAACTCTCCAGACCCTGCTCACAGTGTGAGCTCAACTGTGTCAGCAAATCGGCTGTCCGGGGTCAGGCTGCGGTGGCCTCCCTCAGGGGTGACCTGGCCTTTCAGCAGCGGCTCCTGGCAGGTGACCTGCGACTGCAGAGAAGCAGGTGCTGGTCCCCACAGCAACGGTGACAGCTGTGCCGCTCCCTGCAGTCCCATCGCAGCCTCCTTGTCCACGTCCTCGGCCTAAGGAGACTCTGGCGGGGCCCGAGGACTTGGCTGTGTCCTTTCAGCTCAGGTGGGTTCTGTCCCCCACCCGGGACTCGGTTTAGGAACAAACGTGTCCCCAGAGTGGGGACCACACTGTCGTCAGCTCACGCTGCGGCTCTCCGGGCTGACAGGTCTTTGTGCGTTGTCTCATGCGGTTTTGACAAGCACGGGAGCCGGTACCGTCATTATTCCCTCTTTGCAGACGAAGAAGCACAAGTTGAGGAACTTGCCCAAGGTCACAGGAATGGCTGGGTACAGAGCAGACTTTGGCACCTGCAGATTTAAAGATTGAGAAGAAGAGAATTCCAAATCTCAGCAAAAGTGAAGGTCCAAGTCACCGTCTCTTGGGGACGTTCCCTTCCCTCCCCAGAAAGAGCCTGACGCGGTCAGTGATGACTCCGTGTCCCCTCAGACTTGGGGAGATGAGGACTCACTTAATCAAAATGGGGTGTTTCCTCTTTCCCACTGTTTGAGATGTGATGTCACCATGTCACCGTCCACGCTGCATCTGGGCCTCTTCTGGGCTGCATTCGGGTCCACGGGCCAGGGCTTCATGTGCACGTGCAGGACTCACGCAGGAATTCGGGGCGGCTCAGGGAGCCCCAGTTCACTGCAGGGCCCGTGGTGCTCGGGAATGACCTCTGACCCAAAGCCTGCAGTGGGCGACTGAGGAAACCGAAGGCCAGGGCAGGTCTGAGCCAGACCCTGCAGAACAATCAAACCCTTTGTACCACCGCAGCTGGGAGGGGGGAGGGAGACAGGAGCTTAATTACAGGGTCTGGGACACAGACCACAGGGAGCACATTCAGAGAGTGACCCTGAGAGGTCACAGCAAGCAGAGGGGTGCTGGGCTCAGGATCCACATAAAGAGGCACAGAGTGGCTGCTGTGGGGACAGGGCCGGTGTCTGATCAGAGCCGAGGCCAGGAGCTCCTGCGAAGCCCCAGCTGGTGGCCCGGCTGGCTCCCAACATGTCAGGAGGGCGACGCGGCTGAGGACGGTCCTCTGTGCTTTCTGGATGGCGAGTTGGTGCACTCGGGCTTGCCTGAGAGGACTGTGGTGGAGGAGAAGAGACAGGATAACAGGGCTCCCGTGGCCGCGGCTCTGCAGTGACACGTGGATGAAAGGCCAGACGTCCGGCTGTGTACGTCCCTGGAGACGTCCAGACGATAGAACATAATGTCACCGTGGCTGTGACCAGAGCTTCTCGCCCTCGGTGCTGCTGACGTTCTGGGCAGCACAAGCCTGTCGTGGGGACTGTCCTTGGCCTCTGCCCACCAGATGCCAGGAGCGGCCCCCTCCCAGCTGTGACAGCCACAAGTGTCTCCAGACACTTCCGAATGTCCTCTGGGGGCAAAGCTGCCCAGCCGGGAGCCACGGCTCTCACGGTCTGTCCCCTGCGCCCGCGGTTCCGGGCTGCTCCCGGCCTATCGATTACGTGTCATCTGGAGCTTGAATTGGTCGATGGCATCCTCGAGTCGCCGCGCTGGAGTGCAATTATCTGACAGCGTGACTTGCCATCCTGGTCCCCTGGGAGACTAAAGGCAGAACCGCGCACAGCAGCGGGCCCAGGGCCTGCCCCCAGCCTCAGTGTCACTGCCGAGGACGGTCCTCGGCCTCCTCTGAGCCGTTACAGACGCCGATGCACCAGAACTGGCTCTGTCTACACTTCACACGCTCAGCAGACAACTGAAATAAAAACTACATGTCATTTACAAATTGTTCTTAAAATGGACCATTTCCTGCTGCTTGGGGACCTGCTGCCATTTCTCCTTCAGCATCAACTTCTGAGACGCCGTCTCTGGGAAACGGCGACCATCGATGCTGTTGAGACACTTAAGTGGCCAAGAGCGTCCCCGGGTTGAAACCAAAGTCACAACGCTGGGTCTGAATTGCAGGGAAGAATTCATTCCAGAGATGGCGAGAGCAATTCCCAACAACGCTGTGACGCCCTACGGGGTTGGGATAGGCCTCTCTGGTCACCAAGGCGATCAGCTCGGAGCTCAGCCCCTCATGGCCTCCGCTCCTCCAGCCCAGCGCTGCCCACTCCGCCTGGGGTCCCAGCCAGGTAGGCCCATGAGTCTGTTCCTGTGACGCATGGCCAGTGGGGGGCTGATCCAGCGGGGATCACAAACATGACATGAAACAGGCTGCAACGCTGGCGAGCCGGGGCAGGGAGTGGGGCTGGGGCATTTATCTGTTCTCCCCCCACCCCAGAGCTCCTCTGAGCTCACTCCTGACCCCGCTCGGTCCCACACGCCAACTGCCAGCCCTGGACGTGGTTCCCTGGGAGCCACCTGGGGACCCCTGAGCCCGCAGTCAGCTCACCTGGAGACACCCGGCACCTGCATGTGCAGCTCACGGAAGGAGGCCGCGAGCCGAGTGACATCTGGGGATTGTCTGTGCTGTTGTCATTCATTTAAGTGTCATTCCATCTGAGCAGTCTCATTTTCGGAGAGTAATTCCAAAGCGCTTCCAGGATCCTGATCACCTCAGTGTCGTGTTCTTGGAGGGACACAGCGGCAGCAGAGGCGCCCGCCGTGCTGTTCTTTAATTAACTCATCTGATCCTGCAGTAATCGCAGGATCAACACTTGTCCTGGGAGCGAAACGCTCGCTCCTTCCTGTCCCTACGGCCCAGGGCAGGGGGAGCTGCTGCAGGGTCTGCCAAGGAGTGACCTCTGCAGCCGGGTCATGCTTGTGTCTGCACTTATGGGGACATACGTGTCCTCCCGTCATGGCACTCACGCCCACCTGCTTAGGTTGCGTGTCAGGAGGGGACGTCACAGGCGCGGAGCTGGGGCGGGTGGGCCGGGAGCTGCTGGGACGCAGAGGCCGATGTCCTGGGTTCCGACCTGGGAGACTGGAGGCTGCAAGAGGAGAACTGTCCTTCTCTGCAGTCGGGCAGAGCTCAAGGCGGCCCCTCAGCCTCGCCAGGGTCGGCTTTCCCGTCTCTGTCCCTGTCGGTGGCCAAGTGGCTTCTCCACAGCAGCCCACGCGGAGACATTGGCACGTCCCCAGCCCCCACGGGACTCGTGCCTCCGTCTCTCGTGGCTCTGAACCAGGAGCCGGGAGAGGCCACGATCACCCATAAATCCCAACAGACATTTTTATAGTTAAAATAGTTACAATAAAATGGTTATTTTTTATAGTTAAAATGGTTATAGTTAAAATATTCTCTTCAATATTTTTTATGTGACCAATTTACGTGGTGTTTATTCTATGTTTGTGTTCTTTACGATGTGGCCTTATGATCTGGGAAAAGAGGATTTTTATGGGGACAATCCTCAGGGACACAGAAACTGGGGCACACTATGAGCCCCCCACTCGGACAGGGACGTGCTCAGGGTGGGTGGCAAGAGTCGCCACAGCCCCAGCCCTAGCCTGGGTGTGGGTTCGGGGGGACAGTGTCAGGAAGGCCTGGCCGTGGGGGCGGAGGGAGCTCCAGGGCAGCCTGCGGGAGCTGAAGGAACACCGGCTGTTTGTTCTCTAAGAGGCCCTGCGGCAGGAGACCCTCACGCCCACCGCGGGCTGAGCCAGTCAAGTGCTCAGTGAAGAAAGGAAAGCCCTGGGTGAGCCCATCTGGGAAGCTCAGTCCCTCCAGGGCAGATGTGCAGCCTCTGCCGAGCCCACCCCTGGGTGCTGTTGGAGCCTCGCCCAGCCCAGTGTCTGCCCTGCCCTGAACCTGGGCCAACGGAGGGACCACAGGGCAAGAGGACTCTGGAGAGCTGCAAGGGACGTCTCCTGGCCTGAGTGGCACAGCCCCCTCATTAGCACACAGGGCCAGTGGGGTTCAGGGAGGAAAAGTGGCTTTTCCAGGACTCCCAGCAGCAGGACTGAGGGCCCAGCCCCAACTCCTCGGTCAGTGCTCTGTCCCCACCTGTAACTGCCTGTCGGGGCCAGGCCTGTGCGGACCCCTGTAAAGACGTTTCCGTTTCATCCTGACCCTACAAGGGGAGGCTGGGATCAGCCCATCCCACAGATGCGGAACTGAGGCTCAGAGGCAGGTGGGGAGGAGGGATGGGACCAAACCCGCAGCTGTGAGACTCCGAAGAGCCTGTCACCTCTCCTGCGTGCTCCCCAGACGGAACATTCCACCCGAGACAATTAGTTCTTTCTTACATTAAAAGGAAATAAAATAAAATGTTAATTGTTGCAGTGATTCTCTAATCAGACTTTCAAGGAAACTTCCACGGCTTTGAGTGTTCACAGGGACGCTAACAGTGAATATCAGCTCCTTCCACCCCCCCACCCCCGGCCTGTCCTGAGCACTTTCTGGCATTGGCTTAACTTCATCACAGACTTATAGGACAGGATTCAATGTCACAGCCTTGGCCCTGTTTTAAGGGTGTGGAAACCTGAACAGGGAGAGAAGAGATCACTTGCTCTAATCCCCGGGCCTACGATTCTTTTCTTCGAAATACACCCGGGATGGGATGTTGAAACTTAAGGGAGGTTGTATTACCGAGGGTCATTGTTCCCAGTTCTTCCCCCTCCCTTCCCTGGATCCGTGCCCTTTGTCACGTGACTGTGTAGCTTTTGCCTCTAGATGTGGAGTCCGTCTCCTCGTCCTGTTACTGCTGGGTTTGGTCACGTGACTTGCGTTGGCCGATGGGGTATTAGCTGGTATGATGTCGCTGGAGGGTGGAAGGTGCTTGCATAGCTCGCCTGGCCCTCTGTGCTCCTGCCTCCCTCATGAGAGGACAGGCCTTTGGTTGTCACTGTCCAAGGATGAGGAGAGGCACGTGGCACAGCAGACCTGGATCCAGCTCTCATCTTGGAGCCAGGAACGGCCAGGCCTGGCCCAGATGTGATGACCCCAGCAGACCCGTGGACGTGAGAATGAGAAACAGATGCTATTTGCAACTGAGGCCGGGGGTGGTTGTTATGCAGCACAACTGTGATCCAACTGTGCTGATACAAACCCTTCTGACCCAACCCACTGCAGGGCACAGTGGGATCCCAATCCACCGTCCTCAGTGCCATCTTCTCTCCAACACACACTGTCCACTGCCCCCCAAGGATCTTCATATTGGACAGTGGGTTGCTGCTCACCGGGTACTGCTGGCCCGTTCCCAAAGGGCAGCTCAGGCTTTTCGGGTCTAGCTCAGTGGAGCTCGAGCACTGTGTGTGTGTACAGAGCTTTTGGCTGCTTGTTTGTTCTGTTTTTCTCTAATCAGATGTTAAAAGTTTGAATCAGCCCCTCTAATACAGAAAAAGCCTGTTTGGCTGTCATTATGTTCCTTTTCTACTTTTCCAAACTTTCTTTCATGGGCATTTCTCAAACCTGGAGTTGGCATCTTGCTGGTGCCAAGACAATAGCAGGGTGCTTTGTGTCCACTTTGGGTCACCCTGACATCTTCGCTGGAGAGAATCCAACTTTTTCTTTTCCTGATCACTGTTCTTATGGAGTTTCTCACTAAAGAACCATCAGCCTCATTGTCACTGTGCATCTTTGGGAGAGGAAGAAGGGAGGACAAAGTTCTGTCTGGCCTACTGGGAATCAAGAGAGAAGGTGACAGGGACTGCCAACCTCTGAGAGCTTCCCCTACAAGGCACTGGTTGGGCTGGGCTGTGTCATCTCAGTTTATGCAGCATAACTGCTGTTATGCTGGCTTTATGGCTCATGACTCCCTAGGACGACAGTATTATTACTACCAGTGGACAGAAGAGGAAAGCAAAGCTCAGAGAGCTTATGTAAGTAGCCTGAGGTCCCACACCTACAGAATTATAACAAGAATGATTCAAGACTTTCTAAACTAAGGATGTTCATACCGTTGTTTATAACCAAAAACAAAGAAAAAAGAACAAAATAACCACCCTATTGTCCAGCAATAGAGGACTGTTGAAGCCAGTTATATGTTTATATGATGAAATATTTTGAAGCTATTAAAATTTATGTT
The DNA here is from genome assembly GCA_008750895.1 of Mirza zaza. Lineage (NCBI taxonomy): Eukaryota > Metazoa > Chordata > Mammalia > Primates > Cheirogaleidae > Mirza > Mirza zaza. The sequence goes on from VSMD01033124.1 coordinate 41,039, forward strand.
TTTGGAGACTGCTTTCTGGCATAAAGAAATGTACACGATATAATTTCAAACAAAAATCAAGGCAGGATCTGAAGAGTATACATTGAACCTGAATCCTGATTTTATAAACCAAGTAGACTTTATATACGTGCACTAAAACTACCGGATAAAGTTGGACTTTATTTTTTCTCCATTTTCTAGGAATATTTTGTAAACTTTATATTGCCTTTTAAATCAGAAAATGAAGATTATTGAATGTAAAAATATAATAAAGGTATAGAGCTGCCTTGACGTGTGACATGTAACTATCTTTGTAGCTGGGACATTTTTTAGCTTCTCCCTTCTTCCTTGGGAAGCCCCAGGGCAGAGACCCTGTCTTCTTACTGTCTTGCTGGCGCCAGGACTATAATCAGGGCTCCATGAATAATTGATAATGACAAATACCCCAAAAGGGGCCATTCATTTCGAGTGCCCGCTAACTCCTCAATGCATTCTCTTAAGTGCATTTCATTTGTTTTGAAATTTTTTTCAACTGAAATGGATGAAAATTAAAGCCAGAAGAGAGCCGTTGGCTTGCTGAGAGCCAGAAAAAAAGAAAAATAAATGAATGAGCTCCGTCCCTGCAGGGCCTAGTGTGGAGCCCAGACCTGGGGCACCTGCGGCGTCTGAAAGTCCGTTTCCTCGCCCAGCGGTGCCTGAGGCTCTGTGGTCTGAGAGTCAAAAGAGTGGATAATACACTGAAACCATTCAAAATCATGAATATGACACAAGAAGGGTGACTTAGCGATCAGAGGGAAAGGGCTCTGTTCTCAGTCGCTCACCGGCAGGTGTTTACTGAGCACCCACCCCTGCCAGGCACAGGGCACAGGAGGAAGCCACATCCCTGCTCTCAGCGGTTACCTTCCAGGCTAGAGGACAAACATCGGCTATTGACTCAGCACTTGTGTGACCTGTGGGAGGTGAGAGTTGCTATAAAGAACAGTAGAGATGAAGGGCAAGGTCATATAGGTGATCGGGAAGTCCTTTCCAAGGAGGTGAGTGAGCCCTGGGAGGAGCTCCCCAAGCAGCGGGCATAGCATGTGCAAAGGCCCTGGGGCAGGAGAGACCTCAGTGCTCCTTGGTGAGGGACAGCAAGATGGCCAGTGTGGCTGGAGCAGTGTGGTTGAGGAGGAGGTGATAGGAGGTGAGGTTGTAGGAAATGGGGACTTAATGTCGAACACACACTGCAAGGCTCTGCATCCAGGAGAGGGCTCCGAGTGATGTAGTTAGGAGACCTGTGGCCTGAGGCACTGTGTTCACGGCAGGCTCTGGTGGAGAACCCTGGTTCTTGGGATGTGGTTCCAGGACCAGCAACATCAGTGTCCCCTGGGGCACTGCCAGAAATGGCAGCTCCATGGTTTTACCAAGACCCACTGAATTGAAACCCCTGAGGAGGCCCAGCCGTGGGAGTTGTCACAAGCCCTCCAGGGGGTTCTGATGATGACTAGAGTTTGCAAAACACAAGCAGAGCTGGAACCCTTGCTGCAGATTTCACCCAGGGAACAGGAGGAGTTTGGGTGGAAATCCAGGGGGCCCATCAGAAGGTGTGTCACAGGAGGATGGTCACATGGGGCCCAGGCATTTGCTTGTCCCGGGAATGCCATCCAAGGACAGGGAAGCGGCTCTCTGGGCTGGCATGGGAGAGGCTGGGGGACGGGCCCGAGGGCTGGGGTGTAGACACCCAGCTCTCCTGTGTTGGGGCAGCTCTGCGGTGGGTCCTCTCCACAGATCCCGGCTTGCTCAGTGGGATGAAGTTGGGAAGGGGGTTGCAGCAAAGGGGCAGCGCGGCCAGAGGGGAAACAACGTGGCACAGTCAAGGCCCCGCGTGTAACTGCGCCGGGGAAAGGAGGACGATCCTGGGATTCTGGGAGCGAGATGGGCAGTGGCCAAGGAGCGCATCTGCCCAGGAAAGTGGGCCCCAGAGAGGCCTCCAGCGCAGGGCTCAGGAAGCTGCTGCCCCTTGGTGTTCTTTCCCCGGGGAGCTCCAGAGCCTGGAGATCCTCACCAGGAAGGAGGGGCCACTATCCCTCCTGTGTGGAGCACAGAGAAGATGAAGAAGCGTATCTGTCGGCCACGGCTTCCAGCAATCTTGGGCCTGGGGGCGGGAGATGCCCAGGTCAGCATGACTTTGAAAAGAAGCTTCCAGAAAAGCCTCCAGTGCTGGCCCTGGACTTACTACTCCAGCGACCCTGAGGCACGAAACCCATTCTGGATTGCAGTGAGCATTTCCCAACATGCAAATGAACTCCCAGGGATGATGTTTATTTACAGTTGTGCTATTTTTCCTCCTCTGTCCTCTTGACTTTCTCATCATCCCAGAGTAGTCACAGCAAGTTCCCTTGTCCTGCGTCAAGCTCTGGGTAAGGTGCTTCATGAAGGGGGCAGGGTGACAGGGGGACCCTGAGTTCCAAGTGTCTCTGCCCACATTCTATCCTTCCTCCCTGGCTCAAGGAGGTACCAGTGTGGCAACACCTCATGGCAGGTACTTTCATAGGAAGGAGGAAGGAGCTACTTGAGAAAGACTTAGCTCACTTGGGGTGGGGGGGGAGACACAGTCAGAGAGAAAGACAGAGAGAGAGAAGATTCCTGAAGAAACGAAAGAAGCAATGTTCCCCATGTCCAAGGAGATGTGCCCAACTGCAGAGGGTGGCTGCAAGGTCCCCACACCTGTAAGGGGGAGTTATTTGGATCCTGCAGGTGGCTGACTTGCTGACCAGAGATGTGACCTCGGTTTCTTCTTCTGTAACATCAAGTCTGGCCCTGCGGGGCTCCACCTTGGCTGTGTTTTGGTAACATCTGGGACAATTTAAAAACTCCTGATTCTCAAGCCAGATACCAGCTGTCTCATATCAGGACCTGTGGCTGTAGCACCAGGCATCAGTCTCCTTAATGCCCCTCAGGTGACTCAAGTATGCAGCCAAGACAGAGAGCACTGACCTAAACTAGCTCCTGTTTCTGAGAATCTTGGGACCATGGGACGCTTATAGCAGGCAGGGCCCTAAGAAATCTCCTGCCCCAACTCCTGCCATTCACCAAGGAGGAAGCTGGTTTTCAGAGAAGTCAAGTCATTTACCTAAGCACACACAGCACAGGAGTGGCAGAGCCATTTGCAATATTCCCCGCCACCTCTCGACCTCCCTAGAAGGGCAGCCTGAAGCTCTGGGTGTCACGGAGAGATGGGTCTGAGTGGGCCAAATGGAATCCCCAATTTCCAGGAAGGAACCCCAGGCCTCCCTGCAGCTCTCAGAGTCAGCCAGTTGCAGTGACCCCAAGGCAACTTCTTGGAGAAAAATTCTAGGTGGCTTGAAATACCCTCCAAGATGTAGAAAAGGGAGATGTGCCTTAGAATTGGAAAAGATTGGGAAATAGACGGCAATTTTGGTTTTGTGGCTTCTTTTCTGAAAAGGAAATAAACATGGCAGAATTGCCTTCACTGAGAGAACATCTGGGTTTCATAAATAGACCATAAAGTGGCAACAAAAGACCCAGAACAGCCCCAAATCAGCATCTGTCCCTGTCATCTGGCTCTACCTCCATCCCAGTCCTTCTGTGTCACCCGGCTCACATCACGGGGAAGCATTCTTGCCTTTTGGAAGGAGGACCCTTCCCTCCTTCCCCAGATACTCGTCTCTTGGCCCCGCCCACACCTGGAGGAGGCGGTACCTGATTGGTGGGAAGATGAGACTCTGGGCTCCATCCAGTGGCCAAACGGTCACAGGAGTCGGGATGCTTTAGGCAGCAAGTGACAGACTATCAGCTCGAAGTGGCTTCGCCCTTGCTGCCCAACGTGGGGTCCACGGATCAGCAAGACCAGCACCAGCAGTTTGTTAGAAGTTTGGAATCTTAGGTTCTACCTTAGACCTACCCAATAAGAACAAGCATTTTCCACAAGGGACCCGGGTGACTCACGCGCACAGTAAAGTTTCAG
>VSMD01033129.1:0-26642 GCA_008750895.1 Mirza zaza
TTTATACTTCAGCAGCAATATAAAAAAATACAGGAAAACAATGCCAAAACCTATAGAGTGGATCATTTTTTTTTTCTTTTTTTTTTTTTTGAGACAGAGTCTCACTTTGTTGCCCAGGCTAGAGTGAGTGCCGTGGCATCAGCCTGGCTCACAGCAACCTCAAACTCCTGGGCTCAGCGATCCTACTGCCTCAGCCTCCCAAGTAGCTGGGACTACAGGCATGCGCCACCATGCCTGGCTAATTTTTTGTATATATATATTTTAGTTGGTCAATTAATTTCTATTTTTGGTAGAGACAGGGTCTCGCTCAGGCTGGTTTCGAACTCCCAACCTTGAGCAATCAGCCCGCCTCGGCCTCCCAGAGTGCTAGGATTACAGGCGTGAGTCACTGCGCCCCGCCAAGAGTGGATCATTTTTAAAGCTTTCCTTTAAAATATGCACTTATATTTCCATAAATAAACATGTTGCTAAGAAGGATATTCAGCTTCCCAAATCAAAAGTACTTTTGGTTTAAAAAAAAGTCTTCAGTATGTTTTTTGATTTATGCTGAAAAGGAAATAGCAAACAAAGAACTTTTTGTTGTTAACGCTAATCTTGCTGTGATGGTAAAAGAAGAAAAAATATGCTTTCAGCAAATGAAAATCCTGCCAAAATATAGCGCTCTGCCAGGGCAATTATTTGAGCTTCTGGTGTCTGAAATTGATGTAGTGGGAGTAGGCATCACGGCAAAACATGTAAAACTTGACATAAGAACAGGGAGGACACAAACGTATGGGTCAACAGCGAAATGTGCAATGTGGCAGAAGCACATACATCTCTGACTCAGTTCACTCTCCAGAGATTCAAAAATAAATACTCAAAAAAATAATTCTACAAAATCTAGCGATTTTATATTACAATTGCCCGGTGTAATTTATTCCTTCTAATTAATAATCAGCATGTAGCAGAAGGTAACACTGTAAAAGGCTGCCCACTAAATCAGCTGCAGCGCTAACACTTGCTTACAGTTGGACGGGACAGGTACGCGCGCAGACACGGCTGTGCAGAGACTGAGGGCCAGCAGGGCTCCACCTCCGTTCCCCTTTCCTCTCGTGGGAGAGGGTGGCAAGCTAAAGTCTACGTTTCTCAGACTTCTCGGCAGCCAGGGTTCAGCATGTGACTTCGGTTCTGTTGGTCAGGTTTACTTGCTGAACACTGGGGAAAGCAGAAGTATAGCAGAGGTCCTCCCTTCCCCTTTTCTGTTTTTCCTGCTGGTAAGCAGGATCGTGGAAATACAAGGTTTTCTATGGGAGTGTTCCAGCACATTCCCCAGCTTCCAAGTGCTAAGGGGCAGCTGCATTGACAGAAGAAACTTCTTTATTCCTGCTTCCTGGATTACAGAGATGGGGTGTGCCTTGAACTCACAGTTCCAGTGGTGTCCTCAGAGGTGGCACCAGCCGTGGGGGGCCGGATCTCTTGTTGCTCTGGGAGTTATTCCCAGAGATTCAGTCTGGAACTCCCTTCTGCTCAGGTGTCCCAACAACTCTCATCATCAAAGACCCTCTATTAAATCCCTTTCTGTTTACTAGAGTAGCTTCTGTTTCTTGTCCAGGGTCCTAATTGACTAGGTCTAGCCAGGACTCCCCCCAATCCCAATTCACTACACTCAGATAGCTGGAACTTTAGATCATCTAATACCTGAAGGGAAAAATATAAGCCACAATCCACTTTAGAAATTTAAAAAGAGGTCATGCATCAGAACACCTACCCCAGACTTCACATCGTAGAGAGTATGTGTAAGAGTGATTTTAAAAACCGCATGGGATCGGCTACTCTCCTCATTCATGTTGGTGGCAGCAACTGTGCGAGATTTGTTACCCTCAGACATCAAAGACTCAATATCCTAAGTGGAAACAAGTCATAGACACACATTTCGTTATTTGTGTGATAAACATTAAAACTCTGCTATGCTACAAAATGCATTACAAGTTTCACTACTTAGTCAACATTTGGAGCTTACATTTTATTTTTAAATGAACCTTAAGCCCCACAGAGTACAACAGCCAATACTGTTGCTAAAAACTCAAAGTATGTTATTTTCTGTAGGTACAGCTTAGACTCAGAAAAGTTCAGAAGCTACACTTTTGAGTCACACAAGATGGACAAATACACCATGCCAATCCTCATCTAATTTAGAAATTTGGAAAAATTTAGTTTCTTTAATAAAGAAGCAATATAAGTTTATTGTTAAAACAAATCAGATTTACAAATAAGCAACAAGCAAATAAAAACAACTTGTAACTCCTTCATCTAGGCATATCACTAACTACCACACCTTGGTGTGTATCTTACCAAACCTGTTGGTAAAAGTGAGAACCTCAAGAAACTGATTTTCTGCAGATTTACTACTTGATTGCTGTTATTCCTAAAAAAGAGAGACAGTATGGTGCAGTGGCTCACACCTGTACTCCCAGCACTTTGGGACGCGGAGGTGGGAGGATCACTTGAGGCCAGGAGTTCAAGACCAGCCTGAGAAACATAGCTAGACCCTATGTCTACAAAAAATTTAAAAAATTAGCCAGGCATGGTGATGCACACCTGTATTCCTAGCTCTTCAGGAGGCTGAGGCAGGAGGATCACTTTAGCCCAGGAGTTCAAGGCTGCAGTGAGCTATGATCGAGCCACTGCACTCCAGATTGGGTAACAAAGCAAAAGCCTGTCTCTAAAAAAAAAAGAAAAAAAAAAAAAAGGAAAGAGACGAGAGACAGCATAATGCAATAGAAAGGTCATGGGATATTCATTTTCCAAAATGTTATAAGCTCAGTTACTTAGCCAATCTGGATTTCAGTTGCATTAATAACAATTCAGAGCTATAACTATCATCTATCTTACAAGGATTTGAGGAACAGGAAAGATGATGTGTATGAAAAAGTTGAATAGTTGCCTCCCATTACCCAGTCTTCTCTTCTCTTTAGTAAAGGGGCCCAATCTTTAACTGAGTACACTGTGGAAGAGCTGAGAGACTACATTTCCCAGATACCCCTGGAGCTCAGTATGACCACATGACTAAGTTTTAGCAAATCAGATTTGAAGCAGAACACAGGCCATCTGGGAATACCCCTTAGAGGAAGTAGACATGCTATCACGTGTTGGTTCTGAGAGCCATCTTGAACTATAAGAACGTGGGTATTACTATGTGGGTACACATCTCTCTATGTGGAGTGCTAGAAAGAATCTAGGCCCCTAATAACACCTTTGGAGCCACAATACCAGCCCTGGAGAGTCTACCTTCATACTGCTTTTACATGAAAAGTCTTGTTTAAATCACCATTCATTCTTTCATTCATTTATTCAAATGTATGTTGACAGCACCTACCATATGCCAGGTGCTTTCTAGGCACTGCAGACATAATGAACAAAACCGATAAAGCCATGTTTCAAACTTAATCTATTATATTTTTGTGTTACATGCAACTGAACATAATCCTGACACATGTATACAAAAAAACTTTGAAAATCACAGGATTCTATTTTGCTGTATAAATGAAAAAGAATAATGTTTAAAAACAAAATTCAACACTATAAAAAGCCTCAAAGTAAAAACATTAACTGCAAAAAGAACTGTTAAGTAGGCCACAGAATAGGAAAACAATAACAAAAGGTAAAATTCACAATTTTCTAGATCCATTCCTAACCCAGTTTAGATCCACTAAGTCTGACAACCCTGAGACTTATTTAAAAGCTTCATCCTGTTTAGCTTACATTTATTCACTGGTCTCTCTTTTTAAGATTTTTTTCTAAAAGGTGATTTTTATTAAGTAATGCTACTGTAAGTTTAATTTTAAAAAATATTAACAAATTAAACAAAAAAACTTTACTAAATTTAAGTATTTCACATAAAAAAAAATGTTGTTACCTTGTAGCTTGTGACAGCCAGTTTAGAAAGTCCATCGACATAGGGTCCCAACACACTATGTTCTCTGACTTTCAACGTCTGACGGCTTCTGTTCATGAAAAAACAAAGAAATAATTTTTTTTTAACAATAACCTGTTTTTAAACGGACTCGACTATGCTCCATAAAAATGTATACTGAATTCAAGAAAGACTCCAAACAACTAAAGCCAACTGACTTGATCTCAGAAGAATTTAAATCAAACTTTAAAATCTTCACTGAAAAGAAAACTTCATAATGTGGTAGAATATCACATCACTGAAAAGGGTACACTGTGGGATGTCTATGTGCTACCAAAGAATGCAGAGTCAAATAAATGCCAACAATCTACTTGTCTTACACAGAACAAGACAAAGAGCAGAAACTCAGTAAATTTAGTTAACTGTGCAGGATGGAAAACTACAGACTGATTTCAATCATGAAAAAAGACAAACAAAAGACAACATCTAATAATGACTTAAAAACAGAAAGTTGGGCTTATCCCAGGGTTGCTAGGCTGTTTTAACATTCGAAAAAAACGATTCATGCACTTTTATCACATTGCCAGACTAAAGGTCGGGGGTGGGGTGGGGGGGAAATATGATCATTTCAATAAATGCATGAAAAAGCATTCAATAAAATTAAAATTACTCATTCCCAAGTTGAAACAAAATGAACCTCTTAGCAAAAAAGGAACTGAAAAATCAGTAAAGGGCATCCAAGAAAAATGTGGATCATATACAGCACACTTAATGATATAAACAATACTTGTTGAGATATTGGTCAAAGAGTACAAAGTTTGAGTTAGGAGTAAGTTCTTGAGATCTATTGCATATGACTAGTCGATAATAATGTAATGTATATTTCAAAATTGCTGAGAGATTTTAAATGTTTGCACCACAAAAGATGTGAGGTGATGGATATGGTAATCAGCTTGATTTAATCATTCCATAATGGATACATGTATCAAAATATCACATGGTACAATTATTATTCCTCAATTAAAAATAAAATTTAGAAAAAGAATATTTATTGTTCTACCTGAGGGACATACATATATAGTTGGTGATGAGAATTCAGCTGATTCTTACTTTATGTTCTTTATCTATAGTTTACATCATGAATGTGTGTTAATTTTGAACTATACGAAATCTTGTTTTATTTTTGCTTTATTTTTTTGAGACAGGGTCTCACTCTGTTGTCCAGGCTGGAATGCAGTGGTACAATCATAGCTCACTACAGCACCGAACTCCCAGGCTCAAGCAATCCTCTTGCCTCAGTCTCCCAAGTAGCTGGGACTACAAGCACACACCGCCACACCTGGCTAATTTTTCTATTTTTGTAGAGAAGGGGTCTTGTTATGTTGCCCAGGCTGTGCTCCAACTCCCGGCCTCAAGTGATCCTCCTGCCTCAGCCTCCCAATGTGCTGGGATTACAGGTGTGAGCCACCATGCCTGGCCTTCTTTTTTTAAATAAGTAATGAATTATAATCTTAAAATTCTTCGGTTGTTCTTCAATGCCTACTAAATAAAGTCTGCACTCCTCAGCTTAATATATATATTTGTATACATATGCAGGCTCTTTTGTAATCTGCCCTTGTCTACCTCTCCTCACTCACCTTCTCCCAATCCTCACCTTGGGTCAGAACTGATTTACGTATATCCATTTTCTAACAGACTATCGGCCCCAGAACAGTAAGAACAACGTCTTATCAATCTTCAGGTCTGCAGTTCCCAGCACAATTTCCAGCGAAAAGAATGAACAGACTTGCAAGTGAAGAGAGGGAAAGGTGACGAAAGGACCTCAAAGTGTGTCGGCTTATGTGATGGGGGAAGGAGCACAACAAGAAAAGGTGGGGGGGGGGGGGCCAAGGGGCCGGGAAGAGGAAGAAATGGTGACAGAGAAGGTATGAAATGCACAGCCAGCACAGAATCCGAAACCACACCCGAAAGCTATTATTATTCACAATAAAGCAAGTAGAGGTACTGATGGCGAGATAATGAATAGTTACAGAATAACCTTTCATGTATGCAGCAAAGTTGGAGAATGAGGAAATGACTCAAATCTAAAATGTTTATTGTCCTCCAGTATACTGACTTTAACTTAATGTTTTCTAATGATTTGGAGCCTAAAGTACCCTAGGATCAACCACTAAAAAAGTCACTTATTACTGCATAACTGCAGATAAAGTAGAGACAGACGTTCTAAGACCTGTAGCGTATCATCCTGACCTATCTTCAAGCAGCCCTCTGAGATACTGCATGATAGTACCATTCCCCTCTGCACAATGAGGACTGGAAATTCCAAGGAACTTATTCAGTGGGTCACAGGCAGAGGACGTGGACCCAGAGCTCTGTGACTCCAAAGCCCGTGCTGTTAATTACTAACCTACACACAAAACAAACATATAAGAAACCACCAGACTATGAACATCTGTAGATAGTAAAGTTCAAGCCACTCCACGAAAGCACCGTGGAATGTACGGGGTTACAGTATCGAGCAAGATGTGGGTACCTGGGCCATCACCTGCCCATCTCTGGCCTCCCTTTGTTGACTTGGGGGCACACCACCCGCCAACCACACTGAGCCGCTGGCTCTCTCTCCAAACAGGTGACTCCCGCACACCTCTGAGCTTGGCACAGGCTGTTCCTTTCGCCTGAATGGTTCCCCCTTGACTTCTCAGTAGACAAACTCCTACTTAGCGCAAAATTCACCATCTGTGGAATATTCTCCTCTGGGCAAGGTCATTCCCCCTTTTTCTCTATTTTGTATGTAGGAGCCTCTTTCACAAGTGAAAAGCAGACTGGATTGTATTATAGTTATTTGTTTACAAAAGTCTCCTTCCATCCACACCGAGCTCTGGCGCTGACTTGGACAGAGCCTGGCCCGTAACGATCACGCGATAAACGTAAAGGCTGTTAAGTAGAGGTTGTAGAGAAACACTTCCTGTGTGAGGCCTGAAGATGATTATCTCCATCAAAGAAAACTGATGGTGACCAGGAGCTGAGGGCTGTTTTCTCTTGACTGAGCGCTGCTACGATTCATCACCTCTAAGATCATCCTTCCTTGATCATCCTCTTCATCCAAACAAAACCAAACATCCTGTCATGGCCCCCAAACTTTCCGTGAGCCTCAGCTCCTTTGGCTCTGTGACCTAACATTGTTTTCACATCAACAAGCCACCCGCTGCGGTCATTATCTCCATCTCTTTCCTATCACTATTGCGCTTCCTGAAAATCTGCACTCGAAGAACCTTCTGTGCAATGAACAGATTGCCCCAGATATCTCCCTGACTTTCCACATTAAGTTCAGTTATGGCTGTAGAATCAGAACAGCATTTTTTTTTTTTTTTTTGGAGACAGGGTCTTGCTCTGTCAACCAGGCTGGAATGCAATGGCCTAATTACAGCTCACTACAGCCATGAACTCCTAGGCTCAAGGGATCCTCCTGCCTCAGACTCTCAAGTAGCTGGGACAACTGGCACACCACCACGCCAAGCTAATTTTTTTATTTTTTATAGAGACGGGGTCTTACTATGTTGCAAACAGCATTTTTGAAGGCCTTGTAACACTTCTGAGCCTCTTCTCTTTCGAAGTCTATGCCATGAAATCAAGACTACTTTTTTTATTCTGAGAATCTTTAAAATTAATTATCCTAAAGACCAGGTTTCATACCTCTGATTATGTGTCTTCCTCACTTTACAGCCTGCAACTGTAAAAAAACAGCTGAGTTTCACCTGAAATTTCTTGGTTAAAAACAAACACACACACACCAAGACTGGGCATGGTGGTTCACACCTGTAATCCTAGCACTCTGGAAGGCCAAGGCAGGAGGATTACTTAAGGCCAGGAGTTCGAGATCAGCCTGGGCTACACAGCAAGACCCCAACTCTATAAAAAAAATAGAAAAATTAGCCAAGTATGGTGACATACACCTGTAGCCCCAGATACTTGGGAGGCTAAAGTAGGAGGGCCACTTGAGTCTAGGAGTTTGAGGTTGCAGTGAGCTATGATGATGCTACTGTACTCTAGCCTGGATAATAGAGAGCCTGTCCCCCTTGTAAAAAAACCAAAAAAAAAAAAAAAAACCAAAACAAAAAAACTCCAACTAATTGTTTAAGGCTACCAGTTATGCTGATAATAAATGACTAATTTTCACTACACATTTCTTATTTGTGGCCTTGGACAAACCTGAGAAAGGTAGTTTTGTGCCTTCTCAACCACTCGCCCTGCCCCCCCACTCCTCTCTCACACCAGCCCTAAGTCCAAAAGCCCAGAATTAGCCACAGGAACTCAACATAGTTAAAAATAAATTAAAAGGACAGTAACTAGATGATTATCTACTATAGTTCGATATAAAAGTTTCCCTTAAGCCAATTTATTAAGTCTGGTTTAGTCCATAATGCTAAAACACTGAAATCTTAAAATCTTTTACCCTTTGGGATCAAGGAGGTCTCGGACTTTTTCATTATAAATTTCCATGTAGGACACTTCTACTTTGAAACTCTGCTCCTCGTTTTCTTCTTTCTGAGTTCGTTCAAAGAGCCCACTGCAAAGTCTTGGGATTAGTCCAGGCTGGTCAGCTGTGCCCATCATGGTATAAGACTTTCCAGACCCTAAAAAATGAAAATTAGAGTTAACACTGTCTCTTTGGGAAATTTAAATACATAACCCTCTTTCCATTGCTCATAATAAACTATCACCACTTAGCAAAATGCCCAAAATATAGTAAGAAATATACCCTAACACAATGATGAGCATTAGTATAGAAAATTTCCCACTGCACATGTGAAAGTCAAAAGTAAATGTCCTTTAGAAAGAAAAAAAACCCACCTAAAACAACTGAAAAATAGGTTTGAAAAGTTTCCAAAACAATCTGGGAAGATTCATACGATTAATTCCATTGTGACATCTCCCAACCACTAATCGTAGCACAAAAAATATGGGTTCTTCCTATGGGCCCCAGCGCAAACTAACTTACTACCCCTTAGCATTAGTGCCCAAACCGAACAATAATCACTTTTAATGTAAAATTATTTTCTCCACTGTAATAAAAATACATATTAAGGAAAATTTAGAAAACACAGGAAAATAGGAAGAAAAAAATTAAATTGCCACAGCGCTACCTTTGGAAAACAGTAACTACTGACATTTAAGTGTCATTCTTTCCTTGTTTAGTGGCAGGGATTTTGTAAACATGGTTTTAACCATACAGGTGGCTGCTTTAGTCACTTGGCACATTATCATAAAACCTAATGTACCACCCCCTGAGTACCAGGCCTTTTCTGAAGTTTGCACACAGTAAGTCATGATGACAACCCTGCAAGGAGGTCTCTAATTATCCACCTTTGCAGATAAGGAAGCGGAAGGGCAGCAGTGGACTGGAGCAAGTGCCAGGTTTCCCTGACAGCCAGTGGCAGCAGCAGGCCTGGAGCTGGCACAGCCTGGCTCCCAGCTCTCTGTTCTTTCAACAACTACATGTGATACTTCCTGAAAGCATCACAAACGTTTTTCTGTGAAGAGCATTTCCAACTGGATGAGCTATATGCTATGTTCTAGTAACTAGTTCACCTTAACCAGATTTCCTTTCCTTGACCACAGAGTCACAGAAGCCAAAAACCTCCTTATCTGTTATAACTGGTAAGACAGTAACAAGCATGTTCTTTTTGGTATTTTCTCTGTTATGATCCTTAAAGCCTAAATAAAAAAGATACATGGGCACGGCTAGTAATAAGTTCAACAGTCATGGCTATGTCATGTATTTTTTAAAAAAACAACTCTATCAATGCCTTGTGAGAAAAAAAAGGACACTAATGCTAATTTTATCACACCCTCTTAAAAACTTGCCTAATTTCATCATCTATAATACTTTCTGAAAAGGAAAATGTTAATAACAAAGAATCAGAAGTATGCTACTCAGTAAACATGGTTCTATTTTCTCTTTCACTGACAGATATTTGCTTGTGTCAGTTCACATTATTTAACATTACCAGTCTGTCCGTAGGCAAAGATACATGCATTGTAGCCATCAAAAGCATTCTGAAGGATATTTTCCCCAAGGCACTTGAAAACATCATCTTGACCTGAAAGATAAGAGAAAGGAGGATATTTTAAGCCAAAACTCCACACGCACAATTCAAAAACCAAAAAACAAATAAATAAAAATCTCAAAAATGCACAATCAGCTTATTTATCTCCAAACAAGATTTTTTAACCTGATGAATGCTTCCAAAGGCTTATGCCCTTCAGGTTATGTCTAGTGAGCACATGAGGGAAAATTAGCAAAAAAATTCCCAATAATACATATGTGAATAAACACTGACCAAGAATCCCCTACAATGCAGACAGCCAGTGAGCTGCTTATTTTATAATCAATGATTATAAGTATCTGCAATTTGTGCTTGGGACCTAGGTGCACCTATATCTGTACCTAGGCACCACCCAGCCAATGCTTCTATTCAGTGGGTACTAGCGCTCAGAACAGACAGACACCAATCCCCTCTCCCCTCTTCCTCAGTCACAATTTCTAATTACAGGATCTGGAGAACATACCAGGTAGGACAAAGGAGTAAAACCCTGAAAATGTCCTTCAGCTTTCAATCACAGACATAAATAACAGGGTCAATTTCTCCCCCCCAGGCCAAATGAGATGTGCAACAGTCAATAAGCAAAGGTGAACCTGACAAGCCATCTAACCCCTTTGAGTCTCACAGGGGAAAACTACATGCTTTTATGTTTTGGCAATGGTATTCCATCATGTTTCACTTCCTAGTTAATGTACCAGGTAAATTTATCATATGCCTGATACCAGGACATCACTGGGCCACCTACATCAAACGAACCTTAATTTGTGAAACAGCCACGGTACTAATCTTTCTCATAACAGAAGCCAAAACAACATGATGCTCAATATTTAAAGGAGATTGCTTAGAAACAGGTGACATAAATGGTTAGGAATAAAGAAAATAAAAGGCTGTCACTGCAGCCCTAAACTTTCGGTGAAATGGGGCTTGAGACAGTTATCATTTGGGGGAATAATAACAGACTTTGAGAGCAAAAAGAAAATTGAGAGAGAATATGGTATATTCTTCTCCATCAAAGAAAGAGAACTGAAGCTCTGACAGGTGAAGTGATTCACTAGAGGGCTCACAGGTGGTGAGAGAGCTGGACCACACTCTGGGGCTCCTTCCCTGCTTGGCCAGTGCTCGACTTTCCCTGTGTCACGCTGCTCTCTAGACCAGTCGCGGACACCCAGGGGAGTGTTACTGGCAATTGTGTGTTTCTGGTCTCATGTAAGGGGGGGAGGGGGAGAGAGGGGAGGAGAGAGGAGGAGACAGGGGGGAGGAGGAGGGGGGGAGAGAGGGAGAGAGAGAGAAAAAGAACCCCCGCTGTATACTCCACTCATTTAATTGTATCGTCTTATACCAAGAAGAACACATATGAATCTCTCATTTTCCAATCAAGGTAAAAACCCTAATAGCAAACACTAGAGGAAGTTGTCTGTACAGTTTCTAAAGTTACTCCCCAAAAATACTATGATAGTATACAGAACAAATATTGAAACACCTTTCCTATGCTATCAGTAGTTGACAAGAGGCTGGACTCTATTACCTGCATACTTTTCTCTGACAGATTCATCCATAGACCAAAAACAATGATCATAGGCAAATACCTGTGGAAAAATGAACATAACAGTGTGTGTTAAGAACAAAACCTTAAAATTACTTATAATGTTATAATAATGTCATAACATTCATAGACTTGTTCATAATAGTGAAATATGACAGCAAGCCATACCACAGGGATTAGTTATTTATATGTAGCCTTATAATGACATCAAAACACCCTATAGGTGATATTGATCTGTATTTTACATGGAAAACTACTAATAATTACAACAATATTACTACTAATATTTACAATATTTACTACTAATATTTACAATGTTACATTAAAAAAACCCAGGTTACAAAACAGTATGTCTAATGATTAAAATACACATACATGAGTCACACACATTTATAAAGTTTCTATCTGCACGATGAGATTAGTGAGCTTTGTTTTCTTTATGCTTTTACATTTTTCCTATATTTTTCTTTTATAATCAGAGAAAAAGATTTTTAAATAAAATTTAAAGATGCTTATGGCCGGGCGCGGTGGCTCACGCCTGTAATCCTAGCTCTCTGGGAGGCCGAGGTGGGCGGATCGTTTGAGCTCAGGAGTTCGAGACCAGCCTGAGCAAGAGCGAGACCCCATCTCTACTATAAACGGAAAGAAATTAATCGGCCAACTAATATATATAGAAAAAAATTAGCCAGGCATGGTGGCGCATGCCTGTAGTCCCAGTTGCTTGGGAGGCTGAGGCAGCAGGATTGCTTGAGCCCAGGAGTTTGAGGTTGCTGTGAGCTAGGCTGACGCCACGGCACTCACTCTAGCCTGGGCAATAAAGTGAGACTCTGTCTCAAAAAAAAAAAAAAATTGAAAGATGCTCATTATAGTATATTGAAAATAGAATGTTTAAATTGCAACACACCTACATGCAATATTGTGTAGATTTAAGGGTATAGAAGACTTATTGACAAGAAAATGTTCTTGTTAATGAAAAAGTTATGGAAATCTGGAGTATGTTTCCATATCTGTAGAGAAAACTGTGTGCATAAAGAGAAGAATAAATATGCATTAACAATGCTACTGGGTGGGGCATTACAGATAATTTCTGTTTTGATCTTTCACCTCATCACTACTTTCTAAAATATCTATGTAGACCAGGAGCAGTGGCTCACGCCTGTAATCCTAGCACTATGGGAGGCCAAGGCGGGCAGATTGATCGAGGTCAGGAGTTCGAAACCAGCCTGAGCGAGACCCCATCTCTACTATAAATAGAAAGAAATTAATTGGCCAACTTATATATATATATAATTAGCCGGGCATGGTGGCGCATGCCTGTAGTCCCAGTTACTCGGAAGGCTGAGGCAGGAGAATCGCTTGAGCCCAGGAGTTTGAGGTTGCTGTGAGCTAGGCTGATGCCACGGCACTCACTCTAGCCTGGGCAACAAAGTGAGACTCTGTCTCAAAAAATAAATCAATAAAAATAAAAATAAAATAAATATGTACGTAGTTCTTTTGTAATCTTTTTAAAAAATTTTTTCACTGATTAGAAATCTATTTTTGGATTTCCAATAGTTTGTATCAACTTGCCTATGTTTTATGATTTAATCTCTTTAAGGATTTTCAACGTAATTGTTTTACGATTCATCTCAGTTCACATTTCATCGTTTCTCCCACCCCGGCGCAGCTGTGCTTCCTGGAGATGGCACTGGTCAGTCTGCGAGTGCGTCTCAACTGGGAGCGCTCACTTCACGGCTGACGTGATCGCTTACTCCTTCCTCTCCCAACGGCCACCTTTCCAAGACTAGCTTATGCTGTCATTTCCGTTACGAAAGCCCACACTTTGGTCTTCCCAAGGCCCAACGTCTCCCCTCCCTCCTATTAACCTATTAACACAGACATTAGCTCAGTATTGACGGTGTCCATACACCATTTATTAAGCCTCCATTCATGGAGCAGCCTCACCCAAACCAGTTTTCACATGGTGGGCTCGACCCCAGTCCTCAGCCACACGCCAGCCCCCACCGGTCTGCGAGAGCTGACCTGCCCATCACTGCTGAGAGACCGGCTCCCACGCCGAAGCCCACTAAACACGCTGCTTCAGCCCAGCTCACTGCCCGTCCCTGCAGCTACATATGTTGTTTGTGAGCATGACGACGGGATTTTAACATTTTAAAATATGCTACGAGTTTGGAGTTGGCAGGAGAATGTTTCTGCGTGAACTCACAAGGCTACCTGGACCAGAAGTCTAAAAGTTAATTTTTTTTGAGAAAGAAATTTAGATTAAGATGCTAATTTAAATTGGCATGCCAATATCCTCCCTCACCTGAAATTAACTCAAAATAATGGGGAGAGAGGGGGATGGGGATGGGCCAAAAAATGGAGAGGAGGAGGAAAGGAGAACAAGCTTTTGAAAGCATGCCATGAGACTAAAAGGGGTGGGGGCTGCAGGGAGACCACAGGCTGCAAAGGAAGCAAGCAGTTCTGGAGGTTTCCAGGACAACTAAAGCGGCAGAAAGATCAGAACAGCCAGAGGGGAGGCAGGCTTCCTGGCGGGGCAACCAGGAGCTTGAGGGCTGACAGCCCCCAAAAAGAGGCAGGAGCCTCGAGCCTGGGAGAGACCACCCAGCGGCAGCATGTGTGGTACATAGCTAAGCTGCCCCGTCTTCCCGAACTAAACATACGTCTATCTATCGATAGCGGTGGCTCACTGTTAGCTGTCCTCAAACAGGGGGAGGAGCAAAACAAGAAGGAAGATGGAAGAGGATCCCAGAGGACGGGGTGTCAAAATGTCAGGTAGAGGCTGCTTCTCAAGCTCCATTTGTCATCCATGGTGAGAATCACTACAGCAGAGTGAGATTAGATAAAATGTGAAGCTCAAATGAAGTTTCTTCTGCTCCAGCTTTCAACTCTCATCTCTTAACAACTTTATTTAATTCTGTTCTTAACAAGGCTAAGTAGAAACCATCCTGATTCTTTTCATGGAAGCTTAGCTCCCACTTCAAAAGTCCCATCACATACGGATATATAGTTGTCCCTCGGTACCCGAGGGGTGTTCCTTCCAGGACCAAATCCACAGCTGCTCAAGTCCCCTCTATAAAATGGAGTCATAGTTACATATAACCTGCACATCTTTCCACATGCTCTAAATCAGGGGTCCTCAAACTTTTTAAACAGGAAGCCAGTTCACTGTCCCTCAGACTGTTGGAGGGCCAGACTATAGTTTTTAAAAAAACTGTGAACAAATTCCTGTGCACACTGCACATATCTTATTTTGAAATCAAAAAACAAATGGGCAAAAACGCCTGCATGTGGCCTGCGGGCTGTAGTTTGAGTACGCTTGCTCAAATCATCTCTAGACTACAGGATACCAAACACAATGTAAATGCTACATAAACAGCTGTCATACTGTATTGCTTTTTATTTGTATTACTTTTTATTGTTATATTGTTATTTTTCATTGTTTCCCCCACATAGTTTTGACCCGTGGCTGACTGAACAGATGCAGACTCACAGATACGGAATCTGGGTACAGAAGGCCAGCTGTGTATTTATCAGAGACCCAGTTCTAAATGACACTCTCCTCTCCACTATCACTGGTCATTTTCCTTGTCTTTCTTTCAGGGATTTCCTTAACAACCACATTTCTTACTCCCAATTCAAGTAGTGAAGCTATCACCAAAGTAACCATGATGATAGCTAAAACTGTGTGCAAGGTGCTGTTCAAAGGAAACTAATAAGGAATTCAGTACACCTTGCAGCAAGTAGGTGGGGGAGCTGGGATTCAAACCCAGCTCTAGAGCCAGTGAACTGGCTCCAAAGCCCATGCTCTCTCCACTAAGCTAGACCAGCTCCGTCCCCAGTTATATGAAAGTGCCACAGTCTGGCACAAATCTGGGGACTAGTAACACTTCGCTCTTATTACTAACAGTACTAAATGGTCCTCTTCAAGTTTTAGCAATTTTATAAATTATTATAGGTAACTTCCAACCAACGATTTCTTTTTTTTTTTTTTTGAGACAGAAGCTCGCTCTGTTGCCTGGGCTAGAGTGCCATGGCATCAGTCTAGCTCACAGCAACCTCAAACTCCTGGGCTCAAGTGATCCTCCTGCCTCAGCCTCCTAATTAGCTGAGGACTACAGGCATGTGCCACCATGCCTAGCTAATTTTTTCTATATATATTTTTAGTTGTCCAGCTAATTTCTTTCTATTTGTTTAGTAGAGATAGGGTCTCACTCTTGCTCAGACTGGTCTCGAACTCCTGACCTTGAGCGATCCTCCCGCCTCGGCCTCCCAGAGTGCTAGTTAGCCAAAGAGTTCATAAAGCCCTTTTCTTTCTAAATAAACATTATTCCTTTAAATTTTTAAAAAATTTTTTCAATTAACAGAGAAGAAATACACAGTCACCGTAATAATCCAAATAACAGAAGCATAAAGTAAAAAGCAAAGGTCTCCCCCCACCAAGTACACCTCTCCCTAGAGGTAACCACCTAGCTAATAACATGGTGTTTATCCTTCCATGCTTTTTAATCAACACAACATTTTCTCTAAACACTATGACACAGCTGAATTAAATAAAACATGAGGCCGGGCGCGGTGGCTCACACCTGTAATCCTAGCTCTCTGGGAGGCCGAGGTGGGTGGATCATTTGAGCTCAGGAGTTCGAGACCAGCCTGAGCAAGAGCGAGACCCCATCTCTACTATAAATAGAAAGAAATTAATTGGCCAACTAATATATATATAGAAAAAATGAGCCGGGCAGGGTGCCGCACGCCTGTAGTCCCAGCTACTCGGGAGGCTGAGGCAGGAGGATTGCTTGAGCCCAGGAGTTTGAGGTTGCTGTGAGCTAGGCTGACGCCACGGCACTCACTCTAGCCTGGGCAATAAAGTGAGACTCTGTCTCAAAAAAAAAAAAAAAAAACATGAGCAGCTTTTAAATCATCACATAATGGTGCCCTCACAATCTCTAGCCTCTGCTCCAAGAAAAACAAGAAAACAAAAATAATCCAAGACTTTCCCATAGAAAAGATGAGGTAAAGCCTACATAAATAAAGAAATCAATACCATATTCAACTATTTTTTTAAAAAGTCCTTCAGAGTCCCAAACAGTGATGTCTAGATGTATTTTAGCAACAATGACAGAGAACAGAATTACAATTCAACCACAGACTCTAAAGCAAAAACAAAACCCCAAGAATGGAGATAAAAATTTGGATTTCCTAGAGGTTCCAAGTCACTGTAGAGAATAGTCAATTAAAAAACATAGGCTGGAGCCGGGCGCGGTGGCTCAAGCCTGTAATCCTAGCTCTCTGGGAGGCCGAGGTGGGTGGATCCTTTGAGCTCAGGAGTTCGAGACCAGCCTGAGCAAGAGCGAAACCCCATCTCTACTATAAATAGAAAGAAATTAATTGGCCAACTAAAATATAGATAGAAAAAATTCGCCGGGCATGGTGGCACATGCCTGTAGTCCCAGATACTTGGGAGGCTGAGGCAGGATTGCTTGAGCCCAGGAGTTTGAGGTTGCTGTGAGCTAGGCTGACGCCATGGCACTCACTCTAGCCTGGGCAATAAAGTGAAACTCTGTCTCAAAAAAAAAAAAAAAACACAGGCTGGGTGTGGTGGCTCACGCCTCTAATCCCAGTGCTTTGGGAGACCAAGACAGGAGGATCACGTGAGGGCAGGAGGTTGAGACCAGCCTGGGCAACATATCGAGACCCCATCTCTCTTAAAAAACAAAAAATAATTAGCCAGGCATGGGGGCATGCACCTGTAATTCCAGCTACTCGGGAGGCTGAGGCAGGAGGATTCCTAGAGCCAAGGAGTTTGACACTGCAGTGAGCTATGATTGTGCCACTATAGTGAGACTCTATCTCAAAAAAGCCAAAACCAATCAAACAAAAATACAGTCCTTGTGCCCATTTGAACATGCCTATAAATTCCCTAAGATGCACACTTAAAAACTAGGTGGGGAAAAAAAGAAAAATCCCTAAGAACCAGGGGAACTAACCCATCTCACAGAATTTTCTTTAGAATCTGGGTTCGAATCTGGGTTCAAATCTGGGATCAAAGCACACTCCCTCCCTTGAGTCGGCTGTGAGCCGAGCAGGCTTCTGTTGGCCTGGGAAGGCCTTCCCAGCTGTCTCGGGAGGAGGAGGATGAGTCGGCCTAGCACAGTTTGACCACAGTCTGGAACTACCAGCTTTGAGCCAATCTATGGCACAAAAGGAATCTGTGTTGTAGTTGCTAGGAGACTGGCCAAAATTGGTCAAAGTACAAACACAGTTTTTCCATAAACCTCCAGTCCCTCCTATGCCAATAAACAGCTTCAGATTTGTGAGCAGTCAGGCAGCTTACATTACTTTTATAAAACAAAGTATTTTCACTTTGAGAAGAAAACTTCCAGTAGTTCAAAAATATGCACATAAGATCTTTACAAACATCAAATAATAAACCAAATCTCTTACCTTTGGCTGGGACCTGAGTTCCCAAAAGAGAAGTCATCATTGACATGAAAGAAAAGAAAAAAAGAAGTTTAGAAGTTTAGTTTAGAAGACTTAGTTTAGAAGACTCTTTTTGAAGATAAAAATGTAACAAACATCATATAAATTTGCAATAAGAATACCAAATATTATCTTTGAAACCAAATAGTAATTGAAAGGATAAATTAATGTCTATTAACTAGCAGGGTAGGCTGCTAATTATAGAAAACCAACTTGTATCTCTCCAGCAGAAGAAAGACTATCTGAGCACTGGATAATTTAAAAAGTCCTAATATCTCTGACTTATACATTTCACTTTTATCCTTGTGTATGTCTTGTAAATATTTTTTTTAATATTTACTTTCTATAATCTGATTTTACTTTCAGGTAGTTTTCTCTGCTTTGAGAAAGCAGCAGCTTACTCTCTTATCTATACGGGCCCTTCTACAAAAACATGAATTCTGAGCTGGTTTAAAAAAGATTAAAGGTACAATTAATTTCTTGCCAGCGAGTTACTACAAGTTGAGTATCCCTTATTCAAAATGTTTGGGACCAGAAGTGTGTTGGATTTCAGATATTTTTAAATTTTGGAATATTTGCATTATACTTAACAGTGAAGCATCCCAAATCCAAAAATGTAAATTCCAACATGCTCCAATGAGCATTTCCTTCAAATGTCATGTAGGTGCTCAAAGAGTTTCAGATTTGGAAGCATTTTGAATGTTGGATTCTCAAATTTGGAAAGCTCACAATGTGTACTTACTGAATTACCACCTACTCCTCTATGCTCACCGAAAAGCTGTAAAAATCACACAGCACACTTGTGGACCCTTCCCCTCAGTTCACCAACTGTTGACACTGCCATGACTGCTTCCCTTCCCCGTTCCTCTCCTCTATAGGTAGAAAGATACACCCATACACACAGAGTACTGTTCGCTGAACCGTCCAGGGTAAGCTGCAGACATGTTCCTTCAACCCTAAACACTTCAGCATATAATTCCTAAAAATAATAATGTTCACTTACAAAATCACAGTATGACATCAAAGGCAGACAATTTAAGAATAAAATAGGAACAATAAT
The DNA here is from genome assembly GCA_008750895.1 of Mirza zaza. NCBI lineage: Eukaryota > Metazoa > Chordata > Mammalia > Primates > Cheirogaleidae > Mirza > Mirza zaza. Next base: position 19,080 of record VSMD01033129.1, read on the forward strand.
AATTGGCCCTTCTCAGAAGATCAAAACTCCAACCCCAGCCTGAAACTTGAAAGGAAGCCATACAGGGAAATGTTTCCTTGCAATTATCTTACAAATTCTCATCTAAGATTTTCTTCTAAAAGTTTAATATTGATTTGTATCAAGTGATTTCAGATAAGAATGCTATAACATCATGGAAAGTCTAGCAAATGAGTGACAGCTATCTAATAAATTTTGGAGTAATATTTATTTAATGTGGCTAATATAGAAAAGAAAATCATTTCTCTGGAATAAGAAGGAGATACAGGAAACATCCTGACAAAAAGGGCTGGGAAATACAGATAGAGATTACTGACATGCTATCATCTTTTCATAGTCTTTATCAGAGAAGTAGATTCTCATCAACTGCTGATGGCGTAGTTATAAACCCAGCTGGAAGTCAGAAGAGAACCAGACTGTAATCCTTGCACTCTGGGAGGCCAAGGCAGGTGGATTGCTCGAGGTCAGGAGTTCGAAACCAGTCTGAGCAAGAGCGAGACCCCGTCTCTACTATAAATAGAAAGAAATTAATTGGCCGACTAATATATATAGAAAAAATTAGCCGAGCATGGTGGTATATGCTTGTAGTCCCAGCTACTTGGGAGGCTGAGGCAGGAGGATCGCTTGAGCCCAGGAGTTTGAGGTTGCTGTGAGCTAGGCTGAGGACACGGCACTCACTCTAGCCTGGGCAATAAAGTGAGACTCTGTCTCAAAAAAAAAAAAAAAAAGAGAACCAGAAGGTATGACATGCCCCCTGTAGGCCAGGTACATTGCAGGCGACTTCAATCAATTCTCAAAATAACTTTGCCAGTTCCTATGATGATTCAAGTTTTACAGATGAGAAACTTAAGGCTCACGTACTACAGGCTGAGCATCCCCAATCCGAAAATCTGAAATGTTTTGAGTGCCAACCTGACACACAAAGGACGTGCTTGTTGCATAAATATATGCAAATAGTCCAAAATCCAAAACATTCTGGTCCCAAGCATTTTGGAGAAGGGATATGCAACGTGTAATAAACATTCATGAATCTGGGACTCAAAAGTAGGTCTTCTGACTCCCAAGTTCAAGTTCCTTCTCTCTCCCACATCAGTCATGAGAGCCCAGACGTAAGAATCCATGAGTCACACATTAACAACTGCTCCTGCTAACAGAAAAGTCTCCCAGGGTATTTCCTCCATTCTAATTATTACTCAATAAAAGATTACCACTTGGTGTTTATGCCAGTGTACATTTACTATTCACTATACTTATAAAAACTCTAGATTGTCTTTTCTAAGATATTTAGTCTGATTTCAAGTTTAAATGTGTTTACACACAAAAAAAATCACCTCTTCCTAAGATACAACCAACAGACATGAAATTCAATAACATATGACACACAGCAGAAGAATCCATGGGGATTAACCTGAATTCACAGCATCATAATAAAAACAAACAAGCCGGTAAATTAATTACAGAGCTAAGTTTCCAGCTCGGGATTCTGGTGGCTATGAGACGAAAGCTCAAATAACCTGCCCAGCTATGGGACACCCAACGATGTAATTACAGCTCTGTACAAAAATAAATAAGTAAATTACTTAAGCAAAACCTTTTCAAAGTGTAGCTGCAATTCAACGCATCCCGAGAGTCATTACTTAGAAACCTCAGCCCTCCTTCCAGATCACCAAGGAGATTCAGGAAGCAAAGAAAATCAGCTACTGACCAATCAAAAGCGAGTCGCAAAGCACAAGCATTAAAGCCATAATTTTCAGCTGAGTTGAATTATTTTTGTTGTTGTTGCTTAACTTCATTTTGAAATCTTCAGACTTACAAAAATCTCCAAAAATAGTACAAAGAATTCCTGCACACCCTTCACCAAGCTTCCCCAAACGTTGTTCCCCAAATGTCTCCTGTATCACACCACAGTTATAACGATCAAAACCAGCAAATTAACCATCAATGCACAATTTATTAAATACCCTACAATGAATCTTAACCAAATTTTGCCAACTACCCCTACTCGTGCCTTTTTTTCTGGTCCAGGATCCTGTGTTGCATAGAGTTGCCATGTCTCCTCCAACCTGGGAGAGTTTGTCTCTCATGACACTTGAAGAGTACTGGCCATTTATTTTATAGAACGTCCCTCAATCTGGGTTTGCCTAATGCTTCCCTGTGACTAAATTCAGGTTGCACATTTTGGCAAACATAGCGCAGAAGTATGGTTACGCCCTTCTTGGTACATCCAGCCAGGAGGCTTATGATGTCCTCGTCTCGTTCCTGACCATGTTAATTCTGACCAGTCGGTTAAGGTTGCATCTAATGAGGTTTCCTCGCTGTAAACATTACTATTTTTCCCACTGTTATTAATAAGCACCTTTGGGGGGCGACTCTGAGACTACATAAACACCCTGTTTCTCATCGTACCTTCGGCCCCAAGTTTTAGCATCCATCTATCACTCTTGCCTGCAACAGTTACTATCTCCCAAATGGTGACAGTAATTAGTTCCCTGTCTAGTCACTGGAGAGCCTAACAGCCCAGGAGGATCAACGTGGCTGGATATACTTTTTTGGAAGAAGACAGCGTGGGAAACAACCAATGACATGGTTGCATATTTGGGATAAGAACTGTTACCTATGGCCGGGCATGGTGGCTCATGTCTGTAATCCTAGCACTCTGAGAGGCCGAGGCAGGAGGATCGCTCAAGGTCAGGAGTTCGAAACCAGCCTGAGCAAGAGCAAGACACCGTCTCTACTAAAAATAGAAAGAAAGTAATTGGCCAAATAATATATATAGAAAAAATTAGCCAGGCATGGTGGCGCATGCCTGTAGTCCCAGATACTCGGGAGGCTGAGACAGAAGAATAGCTTGAGCCCAGGAGTTTGAGGTTGAGCTAGGCTGACACCACGGCACTCTATCCCAGACAACCAAGTGAGACTCTGTCTCAAAAACAAACAACAACAAAAAACCTGTTACCTATGAATAAGCTGCTCTCTTCCTCCTGTTTACTGACCTAGTTCAGGGGCTTGTTGCTCACTTCTTATTTAAATAATAAATCACACCATAAAAATAAGTCATATTATATTCCTGATCTCTAGAATGCCAAAACACAAAGGAGAAATTTGGTGATGATTTTATGCAAGTTGATAATCTTTGAAAATTTTTTTTTAATACTTCTGTGACAAAAATAAAACTGATGTTGGATCCAAAAACTAAACCGCACAAATCATGTATGTGTAAAACATAAAACAATGTCAGTAGAATGATGTTATAGATAAATCAATTACTGCTGTCAACTACCAAAATCAAACACTGAATCCAAATACCATCCCCTGCTTTTAATTCTAAAGCTTCAAGTTGCTGAAATCTTTGCAAACATTAGAAGTATTTGGAATCTCTGTTTTAACAAGATCCCACTCCGACCCGTTCTATAACAGATGTATACATCACAAAGAGCTTATTCTAACACGGCCACGCTACGTAATGACATTGTTGCTTTTTCCGACTTAGCTGGCAGTACCAGCAACCGAACAATCTGCGGGATGATCATTTTTTCTGTCGCCCTCCCCCATATGCTTTCCACATAAGGAATTAAAGTGGACCTGATTCGAAATTCATAAACTGACCAGACTCACAATGGAAGCTTCTCAATTCTGCTAATCTGGCCGAATCCCTCTGTAAGAAGCACAAATATCATTAAAAGCCCGATTCATTGTTTCCTCAACATCTGGAATACTCCATTCAATACTGAAGAATAAATTTTAACAGCATCATTGATGAAGTAGAGTATGTTTGGAGAACAGCAGTCAGGAGATAGAGGGGTTTGAAAACTCATCCAGTGAACGAATAAATGAAAGAAGTAGAAATGCGTGGCTGGAGCGGCTACGATTAAAGGAAGACAAGGCTGTCCATCTTCGCAGCCCAGGGGATCACACCTGGCAGGTGGGCAGACTTGTTCTAGGGCAGCATCAGGCAGGACCTACTGGGAAAGGTTACTTAGAAGTGGGATGTCTCTTTAATAATTAGCACTGTTCCAAGCAGCAGCTCTCCATCAGTGGAACAGCTAAGGAGAGAGCAGAAACCATCTGATGAGGATGTTGCATACGGAATGAGAAGTTACACTGGATCACTTGCTTAACTCTTACTGTATATATTCTACAGAAAATTCTGGAAACCCACCTGCCGTTACTGTTCACCCACGTCGCCCTGTGCTTCCTGCAACTCAGCCGCTGACTGGCTGCTGGTGGTTCGAAGAATCGAGTCCACATCCCAGAGGGTGGAGTCCAGTTAGAACCTCGGTTTTGTTAAGAGCGGCACCTCTGGTGCCTTCAAATACACTATAGTTTTAAAGGTATAATTACGTAGTAGTATTAATTTTTATACCACAAATCTCATCCATTCAAGTGTACAATTCAACAACTTTCAGCAAATGTACAAACTGGTGCAACCCCCACCACAATCTACTTTTAGAACATATCCGTCACCCCAAAAGCCCCCCCATCCCCACCCCATGCGTGAGCACAGTTAATCCCATGTACTACGCCAAGGCCCAGGCAACCACTGATCTATTTTCCAACTTCTCTCTTTTTGGGACATTTCGTATCAATGGAATTACACAACATGCAGGCTTTTGTATCTGAGGTCTTTCACTTAGCATGTTTTTGAGGGTTCATTCATGCACAGCATGTTATCCGTGCTTTGTTTCTTTTTACTGCCATATAGTATTTTGTTTATCCATTTAACAGTTGATAGCATTTCAACTGTTTCCAGTACAAAGCTACTATGAATAGTACTGCTAGGAACATTTAAGACTAAGTCTTTGTGTACACATTTATTTTTATTTCTCTTGCACAGATACCTAAGAGTAGAACTGTTGGGTCGTATAGTAAATTATGTTTATACCCAGAGGTATATTTAACTTTTTAGGAAATAGTCAAAACTATTTTCCAAAGTGTATGTACCAGTTTACGTTCCCATCGGCAAGACAAGGGCATTACAAGTGCCTGCACCTTCACTAACACTTAGCACATCACTATCTTTTGATCACAGATGTTCAAATGGATACACAGGGGCCTCTTGCTGCAGTTTTAACTTGCATTGCTCTAATGACCAACAATGTTGGCAGTCTTCTAAAGATATGTGTCTATTTCACTTTAGAGAACAAAAAGATTTTCACAACTTAGTTTCTATTCACATTAGACTACCATGTTTCCCCCAAAATAAGACAGGGTCTTATATTTATTTTTCCTCAAGAAGACACCCTAGGGCTTATTTTCAGGGGATGTGTTTTAAGTACAGTACAACAATCTACATTTATTCAAATATAGTTAAGTCATCATCGTCTGGAACATCATCATAATTCTCCAAACCCTAAATTCCATCCTGAATTTCTAGTGACTCTGTTTCCTTTAGACCATTGGCCCCAATCTCTCATGTCGAGCACTAGAGCTCTCATGGGGCAGATGAGAGGAGCTGCTCGTCTTCTTTACCACTCCGTGACAAAATGCAAGGGTTGTGCAGACATGCTGCATAGCCACGCCCAGCACTAGGGCTTATTTTCGGGGTAGGGCTTATATTATGCAAATGCTTAGAAATCCTGCTACGGCTTATTTTATGGGTAGGTCTTATTTTGGGGGAAACATGGTATTATGAGCATTAACCAACTCTTATCCAAATCTAGACTACTTCCTTCTCATCATTCATGCTGACTTCTGTCCCATATCTATTCATTCCTTCTACCTCTTTAATCATTTCTTCATAGTCTTTGTGTAGACATTCGTTTTTATTTCCCTTGGGTATCTAAAAGTAGAACTGCTGGGTCATATGGTTAAGTATATATTTATAAACTTCACATTCAATACTTATTTTATGGTCGCAATGTACAAAACAGCCCACTTGAAATTCAGGTCAAACTTTTCAGGACCAGGCTCAATATATATTATTTTAGTACATTATATTTGATTACTAATGTTTATACTAGGTGACTTAACATATGCACCTGAGGCATCATACTAAAGTGATCTTTATTCCATTAAGGCTCAAGTTTCTATTTAAGAGTCTATAATCAGATGGCACCATGGACATAACAGGTGGGAGTCCCCAAGCAGCTACCAATCTAGGTGATGAGACAGGAAGTAATCAGATAATTCAAGATATTAAATATTCTTCATGATATGATGCTATAAGTACTCTGCACTAAGAGTCAGCAACCCCTCACATTCAATGTATGTTCTGCCTTGAACACAGGCTTCATCATCCTAGGTAGTCACTTAACCTCATCAAAGCTCTCTGCTTCTTCAGTAATCAGGTGGGGTTACCAGCTACATAATCCACTTCACGCTGGTGTGCAATGTCACGGGGTGCGATGGAAAGAGCACGGCCTGGGAGCTGAGCAGACGTGAGTTCCAATCCAGGGTCAACAAACGCCTGTGCTGTCACCAGACCCAAGCACTGTTCTGCACGCCATCTACTATTTTCTTTAATCCTCACAACAACCCTAAAGTAGAGATCCTATCATCCTCACTTTAGCAATGAGGGAACTGAGGCTCAAAAGACTAAGTAACGTGCTCAAGGTCAACAATTAAATAGTCATGCATCACTTAAGGACAGGGACACAGGTTCTGATAAAGGCACAGTGAGGTGACTGATGTACGTAAACACCACAGAGTGTGCTTACACAGACCCAGGTGTATGGCCTACTACACACCTAAGCTTAGACAACCTACTACTGGCCTGTGCTGCAAACCTGTACAGCATGTCACTGCGCTGAATACTGTGGATAATTACAACACAATGCTAAGTTTTTGGATATCTGAACATATAAAAGGCACAGTAACAATATGAAAGATTTTTAACATGGTAACCCTGTCTAGGGCACTTTCCACGAATGGAGCTTACAGGACCGGAAGTTGCTCTGGGACTCACAGGACTAGAAGGCCTAGGAAGACACTGTAGACTTTATAAACACTGTGCACTTACACAGGCTACACTAAGTTTATTTTTAAAAAGTTTTCTTTCTCCAATAATAAATTAACCTTAGCTTACTATAACTATAACTCTTTTACTTTATAAACTTTTAACTTTTGGACTCCTTTGTAACACTTAGTTTAGTTTAAAACACAAATACACAGTACAGCTGAACAAAAATATTTTCTTTCTTTATACCCTTATTGTATAAGTTTTTTTCTATTTTTAACATTTTTATATTTTTACTTTTTAGGCTTTTTTGTTAAAAACTAAGACACAAGCACACACATTAGCCTAGGCCTATACAGGGTCAGGATCATCAATATCACTGTTTCCCACTTCCACGTCGTGTCCCACTGGTCCCACTGGAAGGTCTTCAGTGGCAATAACATGCATGGAGCTGTCATGTCCTGTGATAACAATGCCTTCTTCTGGATACCTCCTGAAGGACCTGCCTGAGGCTGTTTCACAGCTAAACATTTTATCTATATACACTCTAGAGTAACTATAAAAAGTATAATAAATAGGTAAACCAGTAACACTGTCATTTATTATCACTATGAAGCATTGTGTACTATACATAATTGTATGTGCTATAT
>VSMD01033133.1:0-10719 GCA_008750895.1 Mirza zaza
ATCTGCTTTAGCTACATCCCTCAGCTTCACAAGGATGCTTGCTCCTCAGTCCCTTTGCACTTGCGTTTTCTTCTGCCTGCAAGGCTCCCTGCAGAGTTCCCCTCCGTGAAGTCTTGTCATGGAATCTTTTGGCTTCTTCCTGAAGATCTCCATTTAGTAAGTTTAGATTTTTACTTGGTAGAGTCAACTTATGGCAAATTATCATAGCACTGTTTTTCTGAAACTGTTTTACCTTCTTTCTAATATTTATTTGTGAGTAATATTTTCATTTAGTGTGGAATTCGGTGTTGGAAGATTTTTTTTCCAGTTTGCTGTATATTAGATATCTATTGTTTACTTCTGCTGTGTGTTCTGAATCTGTCTTTCCTTTATTCATTTTTTACATTTTTTGTGATAGTTACAGTGCACAGTGTAGAAGTTATTATTTTATCTGTTATCTATATATAGTACTTAACACAGTAGTTAACACAGTGAATAGGCCTCTGTGAATTTTCTTGAATGAATTTTAAATAAGGTTTTGATTTAATATTAATGCTAAGAGGTATGGTTTCATCCAAACTCCCTATTTATAAATTATAAAACTTTTAAAGTGGTGTGTTAGGTTCTCCCCAGCCTGCGATTATCAGTCCTTCTTAGTCCTATGAAATAAGATATTTATGATTGACTTGCCTTCCCCCATTGCATGATTGCAAAACAGCTGTACATATGTGATGATTTTTTATTATTTACCACTTATTATTCATTATTGTTTAATGTTGTAGTATTATGGTGTTTGTGGTTTCTTAAGAAATTACATTTAAAAACTTGATAATAGAAACTTGATGTGAATTACCAGAGATTTTATTTTTTTCAACTGTGTGAGATAATTGTTTTGAGAGTCCTGATACATGTGGCTAGAAGTATAAGAAGTTTTAACCCCCATTCAGGATTTCCAAGATCTGTCAGATTTTCATCCTTGACAGATGTGTGCCCACAGCTACCATCACAACATGTCATGTGTAAAACTGAGAGACACAGAAAGCAGTGCTCACAAATCATTTGTTAGTTGAATCTCATAGCTTTTCTTAGTAGACTGTAACTTGTATGAAATTTGTGAGTTTGAGTGCTCATTATCACCAATTATTGAACTCATATATCTATAAGATTAATTGAGATATAAAGTATATTATGAAAATTTACCAACTAAATTAGGTTAGAGCTGGTAATGTTACCACATCTTCTCATTGCCCCTTTTCTGCATGCAGCCACTTTGCTAGATAATCATAGCGGATATATTCTTTGAGAGGTTAATCTATATTGTTGTTTTAGCAACAACACATGCTCCTGCCAGTCTCAAAATTTTTAAAAGTAAAGGACTGTTGTCTAAAATATACATAGAACTCTTAAAACTCAATAAAAAAACAGTAAGAAAAAAACAGCAAAAAGATAAGTGGGTTTTGTTTGATGGTCTTGTCACTCTTTTCCATTTGGCTATTCCTGAGTTTTATGCTTTCCAATAAACTAGCAAAGGTTAAAAAAAAAGTTGGTAGCACAAAAAAGTGACTACAATCAACAGTAACTTAGCGTATACTTTAAAATAACTAAAAGTGGAATCAAAATATTTCTAACACAAATAAATGATAAATGCCTGAGGTGATTAATTCACATTGTATACCTGTATCAAAACATCACATGTACATTATAACGATATACAACTATTGTGCACTCATGATAATTAAAAATAAAAATAAAAGTTTAGTGCTTGCAAATACTTATGGGGGAGAGAGAGGGAGAAATAGAGCTCACAGGATTTAGGGGGTCATGAAACTATTTTGTATAATACTATAATGGTGGGAACATATCATTATACATTTGTCAAAACTCAGAATGCGCAACACCAAGAGTGATCCCTACTGTAAACTATGAATTTTGGATGATAATGAAGTGTCCTCGTAGGTTCATCCATTGTATTAATAAAAAATTTAGGACTCAGGAAGAGATGTTGATGGCAGGAAGAGGCTATGTATCTGTAGGGGCAGAGAGTATGAGGATTCTCTGTATTTACTGCCCCATTTTGGTGTGAATGTAACAATAAAGTCTATTTTAAAAAAAATCTTTTAAGCGTTTCAGCTTTTCTGACTGCTGTGGCTTTTCAAATAGCATTTATTATTGGTATTTTTATTGTCATATTCACCATCTTTTCCTTTTATATTTAGTTGACAAGTAATTGTGCATATTTATTAGGATACAGAATGATATTTTGATACATGTCTACAATGTGTAATGATCAAATCAGGGTAGTTATTCATCACCTTGAATATTTATTATTTCCTTGTGTTGAGAACATTCAAAATCCTCTTTTGTAGCTTTTTGAAAATATACACTAAATTGTTAACCATATTCACCCTACAGTGCTACAGAACAAAATACATAGAAAAAAATGAAAAGCAATTACCTATGACTTTCCATACTAATGTAGCAGGTGTTTTTCATTTTTGCTTATTACTTTCCTGTTGCTATTTGCAAATAGCTTATTTTACACAGTTTATGTCAAGTATAAATCACAATCTATGGTTTCTGTTTTGCTACTTGAAATTGTATTACAAATAGTTGTCTCCTCTTAGTGTTCATAATAATCATTTTTCATAGCCACGTAATATCCCAGTGTGTTAATGTGCCATAATTTAGCCAACCTTTTCCTATTGGTGAACATTTATTCTGTTATAGATAATGCTACACTGAATATTTTCTGGGAACGTATTTTCTTTCTTTTGTTGAATTATTTCCTTACGAGAAATTTCCAAAAACCGAATTGCCACAGCAAAGGAATGAAAATCTTTGCTTTTTTTGCTACATATTACCATAGTCCTTTCAGAAATATTCTATTAATCCAAATGGCATAAGAAGAGAAAAATGCATTGACATAACTACATGTTTTGGGCATTGAATATTATCATCTGTAATAATCATTTATTAGTCATCATGGACATGTTTTAAACTGATGTAATTATTTTATGAAAAATTTGGGTTTGATAACAATGTTTATATAGGAATGTCAGTATTACCATATTTCCTGGTGGTAATTCTCTATTTATCTGTGTGTGAACATCAGTCTTACAAACAAGAAGAAATAAATATTTGAGACCAGCTGATTAATGCCTGGCAATTTAGTACCTTGCATCTAATAGTATGTGGTTTTGAAAATCGGAAAATAGCTTGATTTCTGAAGTAATTTAAACACTTACCTTAGTAATTCTTTTAAAATAATCAATCTGCTTAGCAGATCTTTTCATAAATATTGCAAACTTTAGGACAAGCTCCAATTAATAGGTAAATTACCAATTCAGGAGTGTGAGTTTAACATTACTAAGTGTGACGGAGGAGGGCAGTAATAGACCTTCCAATTTTCTTAATCACAGATTTTACTTTTTCACTGTTCCAACATAGACATAGCTTTGAGAATACTGATACAGAGAATACAGGCTCAGCAATGCCAGGATAGATTTAGTATTTAAAGTTCAGTCAAATGCCAAAAGGCACAGAGGTTTCCTTCTGCACTAAAATAGCAAATCCCATTACTTTGAAAATCAGAACAGAATAGACTACCTCACCATCTTACCCACATAATTCTTGCATGCTTTCATAAACATGGCAATGGATAACATTGCCTTTTGCAGCAGTTTTGCAGATTAGATGAATCTACAGTCAACTTTTGATAATATTGAATTGATAAAACTCAGTTGGTCAGTGTTAATATATTTCTACCGATTTGGTCAATTTTTAGATGCATTCTCCAAATAAACACTCATAAAAATTGGTCTGGTCTGCACCTTTCTAACAAGTGTATGGATTTCATAATAAATTAAACAGAGATTTCTTTTCACTCTTTAAGATTAAGTTCTTGGTTGCCTTAGGGGAACAGCAATTTATAAGTTGTTTTATACATTTTGTCTGGCCTAAGCAATATTACATTAAATTTCTGTCTACACCTTGCTCTGAGATTGGTAGGTGAAACTGACCTTGTGGCATGAATATATGGAAAAATTCAACTATTTTATTTTTCTTAGGTTTACCAGTGTCCACCATGAATATTTTTGTAGGGAAGAATAAATATCTTAAGTTGATGAGCATATTTTCCCAGAGAAATCAGCTATTTGCATGAATAATTAACACATGGATAAAAAAAACCTTATTAAGAAAAATTATCACGTCGATGATTGTCTGCTTTATCTCAAGTGATAAGTATATTTTATTTACATATTTAACAGCAAGTCTAGAATTAAAGATAAAGTATTCACTTAAAATGAGTTTTTATTTCAATTTAATGCACAAAATCACACAAACACACACAATAACATAGCATATAACTAGGAAATAGTGCTTTGAAGATAAATATATTATGCCAAAAAATAAGTGATACCTTTTAGCAAGAAATTTCCTTTACCATGCAAATATTTTTGCCCATTCTGGGTGGATCTAGAGCCCATTCTTCTAAGTGAAGTATCGCAAGAGTGGAAAAATGAGCACCACATGTACTCACCATTAAATTGGTACTAATTGATCAACACTTAATGTGCACATGTGGAAGTAATTGTCATCAAGTGTTGGGCAGGTAGGAGCAGGGAGGAGGGAATGGATAAATTCATACCTAATGGAGGCAGTGTGCACTGGAGAATGGGCATGCTTGTAGCTCTAATTTGGGCGGTGCAAAGGCAATATATGTAACCAAAGTGTTTGTATCTCTGTAATATTTTGAAATAAAAAAATAAATTTAAATAATGCTGGGTGCTATGGCTTATGCCTGTAGCACTTTTGGAGGCTGAGATGGGAAGATCACTTGAGGATAGGAATTTGAGACCAGCTTAAGCAACATATTGAGACCATTCTCTACAAAAAAATAAAAAGAAAATTAGCAGGGCATGGTGACACACACCTGTAGTCTCTGCTACTCGGGGGCCTGAGGCAGGAGGATCATTTGAGGCTGCATTGAGTTATGATGATGCCACTGCACTCTAGCTAGGAAAACAGAGCAAGATGCTGTCTCAAAAAATATTTTTTTAAAAAAATAAGACTGATAATTATAATATAAAATTTAGATGTTCAATAAGAAAGTTATAGTTTTTTACTCTTCCTAGATATAAGTATAGAGAAGAAGTGATTACATTTAGAAATGTGCTTGTTTAGCTAGGATCCATAGCAAGTTATTGATTTTAATGATTTAAGGGCATCCATGTCTAGCATGTGGATTTATCTGCCATGTAAACCATATTCCTATGTTCACGGTCTTGCTGAACTTTTTGTAGTCAGTCATCCTTGCACTTTGGTATATGAATAATTTTTGAGGCTTGGGGAAACACTGAACACAATAAAATAAAAAGTGTAAAGTTCCAGTTTTGTCTACGTTTAGTAATTTCTCCTCTTCCCTTTCCCCTCCTTCTTCACACTGCCCCTCTCGTCCTTCTCTTTCTCCTTCTTCTGTTTTGGTAATCAGGTAACCATAGACTAGTGGTTTAGACTTTCTCATTTCAAAGCCTTGTTTCTCCACTTATAAATTACTTAAGTTATTTAACATCTTTAAGTCTCAGTTTCACCAACAGTAAAATAGAGATAATAATTTCAATATCATACATGACAAAGACTTTCATCTAAAGCTTCAAGTCTTACAGATTGGTAGTAGCTTCCTAGAATATTGTATTGGGGAAGATTTTAAAAATGTGTTCTGACTCAATAGGAGAGTGGGCCATAATCAATGATTAATGTCTGCCAACAGATTGGGAGATGAGAATTATAGTCCAGGCATAAAGTATTTGTCATTTTTATCTGAGAGTCTAGGTGAAAGGGTTAAAGAAGAACACTCATACACTGTTGGTGGGACTGCAAACTAGTATAGCCTCTGTGGAAAGCAATATGGAGGTACGTCAAAGAGCTACAAGTAGAACTATCATTTGATCCAGCAGTCCCATCACTGGGCATATACCCAAAAGAACAAAAGACATTCTATGAAAAAGACATCTGCACTAGAATGTTTATAGCAGCACAATTCACAATCGCAAAGATGTGGAAAAGAAACCATTAAAATGAGAAAAGAAACCATTAAAAACTAAATCCATGAGGTATAGAAGAGAGGTAAAAGATAAAAGAGAACTCTAAAAAATATTGAATTAACCTGAAAGTAAGTCAGAAATAAGTAACAGAAAAACAGAAAACAACTAGTAAAATAATAGATATAAATTTACCCATATCTGTAAATATATGAATACATCTATATCTGTAGTTACATTAAAGGTAAATTGAATAATATATAATTAATAGCATATATGAATGAAAAGGAAAAAACCCCAGCAAGATCTAAATATATGCTTTTGAGAAGTGATGAACTTTAAATATAAAGATATACAGAAGTTGAAATTATAATAAAAGGATACAAAAAGAAATACCATGTAAATAAGTATCATATCAGATGATGAAGACAAAATATATTATCAGAGATAAAGACAGCTATTTCATAATGATAAATGTGTTAATTCAGCAGGGAGACATAAAATGTGTACCTAAAACAGAGATTCAAAACACATAAGTTAAAACTTGAAAGATAAAAAGAGAAAAATAGATAAGTATACAAGTATATTTTAGGATATTAATACCACTCTTTTAGAAATTGATAAAACAACCAGACAATATATCAGTAAAGACATAGAATATCTTTCACTATGCTGACCAAAATGACATTTATGGAAAACTACATTTAACTACCAAATGCACATTCTTTAGAAGTACACAGGCTGTGTTCAGCAAGATAGAACATACATGGAGCCAGAAAAACAATCTCAGTAAGTTACAAAAGATTGAAATCTGAAAGAGAATTATCAGTGACCACAGTATACTTAAAACTAAAAATCAGTGACGATTATCTATCTCCCCCAAATATTTAGAAATTAAACAACTTCTAGAAAAAACATAGTGAAAAGAGAAATAAAAATTTCAAAATGAATGATAATGAAAATATATTACTATTTGTGAGATTCAGTTTAGGCAGGTTTCAGAAGGAAAATTTTATCTTTTAATGCTTATGTTAAAGAAAGTATCAAATTAGTGACCTAAAGCAGGAGTCAGCAAATTATGGCCTGTGGGCCAAATCCTGGCGGGGACTATTTTTATAGCCCATGAAATATGAATGGTTTTTACATTTTAAAAGAATAAATCTTAAATTGGTATATATTATATATGGAATAGCCTCAATATATATATTATATACATATATAGAATATCACCATTCTGCAAAACCTAAAATGTCTACTATTTGGCCCTTTAACAAATAGTTTACTTGGCTGGTCATGGTGGCTCATACCTGTAATTCCAACACTTTGGGAGGTCAAAGTGGAGGGATTGTTTCAGGCTCGCAGTTTGAGACCAGCCTGGGCAACATAGTGAGACCCTGTCTCTACAAAAAAGAAAAAAAGTTTACTCAAAGATGATCTAAAGTTCTATTTTAAGAAGCTAAAAAAGGAAGTGCTAAGTAAACTCAAAGTGGAAGGAAGGAATTAGTAAAGATGAGAGCAGAAATCTATGAAATATAAAATGGAGAAAATTAACAAAGTTAAAATTTGGCTTTTTGAAAAGATCATAAAAAGTCATAACTGC
Organism: Mirza zaza; assembly: GCA_008750895.1. Lineage (NCBI taxonomy): Eukaryota > Metazoa > Chordata > Mammalia > Primates > Cheirogaleidae > Mirza > Mirza zaza. The sequence continues at coordinate 7,621 of VSMD01033133.1, forward strand.
AACTTAAATTGATCAAAAAAAATGAGAAAGTTCAGAAGTTGCCAATATAAGAAATTTAAAAATGGATATTGTTAGAGATCCAACAGACATTAAAAGATTAAAAAGGGAATATTATGAACAACTTTATGCTAATAACTTTAAAATTAAGATAAACAAATTTTTTGTCAAGTGCAACTTAGCATAATTGACGGAAGGAGATATTGGAAAACTGAATGGTTCTATATTTATTAAAATGATAGAATCTGTTACTAGAGAAAGCATGCACATGCAGATGCACACACACACTCATACACACACAAAGAAAATTCTGGGGCCAGATGATTACATTAGTGAATTTTTAAAAAGATGCCTCTAGTTCATCTCTCTAGCCTTCTACCTCCATCATTATTCTGCTGCAATCTCATTTCATATATAGGTCTTCTCTTAGAGACTTGTCACTCCCACACTTGACATTTCCATTATATACTCTGAAAAGAACCCTAAATAGGACTCTCTCTCTTCTTGTCCCCTTTTGTTCTTCTTTTTCAAAACAACACAGTGGAGCCTTTCTACTTTTCTGTATTATATGCCATACTCTTCTAGGTTCCAAGATGCCATGCACCCTGCTGTCTTTATGGAGACCATCATGGTGATGAGGAAGCACATTTGTGTAGATGATAGTTCAAAAAATCGATCTCCATTAAAGTGATTTTCTTCATATTTAGCTTTATTCAGTGATTAGTGATAAGATTATAGATTGCTGATGTAAAAAGCACATAAAGGTCAGTCAGCAGGCCACAAAAATGTGTGATCAAGCCAGAAATAAGTATACTAAAAACTGATGGAGGTTCTGGTAGCCTAGATAATACATTCTCTGTGTAAGGGCATTTAAAGTTTTGTTTTTTGTTTTCATTTTAGTACAGCAGACTTTGTTTTTTGTTTATTTTTATTTTTTTCAGAGACTAGGTCTCACTGTTTCCCAGGCTGGCCTTGAACTGCTGGCCTCAAGTAATCCTCCCACTTCAGCCTCCAAAGTACTGGGATTATAGGCATGAGCCACTGTACTCAGCCATCACACTAGATTTTGACTAAGACTGGCTGGCTGTCAATTTGTTGCTTGCAATTCAGTCCCATTGTCTGAATTTTTGTCATTTGGAATTGTTCTATTTTATTTATTTTGCTTGGTGACATCAGCAGAATGGTGAAATATGACTTTATGGTGCTCAGTCCCTCACAGGAACATCAGTATGGGCCACTATCCATACTTAGAAATAACTTCCAAAAGCTAAGGAATCCAGGTGAGAGATTACAATACCTGGGCGTAGCACAGAAATAAGAAAAGACACATTGAAGAGGGTGAGAAGGACAATTTTACATTAACTGTATTCACCCCTCCTGGAAGCCCTGACAGCATAGTGCAGAAAGGAGAGAAATACCCCCATGCAGGGGAAAAAAGAGGGAAGTATGTACCAGGCTTTGCCATGAACCCCAGCACCAGGCTTGCCTCACTGAAACTCAGTGCCAGGCCTCCAGTCCCACCCGAGAGCCGGGCTGGTGCCAGGAGGCCCAGGTCCTAGGCTTACCCCCTCAGATTTAGGCTCCAGGCCCACCCAAGGCTCTAGACCAGCTCCAGGCATCAAGCCAGCACCCTTAGATCTAGCCTCCTGGCTCACCCCCAGCATCAGGCTGGCCCTGGTGGCCACAGGCTCCAGACCAGCCATAGCACCAGGATAAGAGCCCAGAAATAAATTTACACATTTATAGTCAATTGATCTTCAACATATGTGGTGAGAACACTCAATGAGAAAGAATAGCTCCTTCAATAAATGATTTTGGGAAAACTGGATATCTGCATGCAAATGAATGAATTTGGACCCTTATCTCAAAGCATATACAAAAATCAACTCAAATGACTTAAAGGCTTAAACATAAAGCCTGAATCTATAAAACTACTAGAAAAAAACAGTGGAAACCTCTTAACATTGGTGTGGGCGATGATTTTTTTGGATACAACTCCCAAAGCATAGTCAACAAAAAGCAAAAACATACAAATGGGATTGTGTCAAACTAAAAAACTTCCCCACACCTAAGGAAACAATGGAGTGAACAGACAGCATACAGAATGGAATAGAATATTTGCAAACCATACATCCGATAAGGGGTTAGTTAATATCTAAAACATATAAAGAACTCAAACAGCTTAATAACGAGAAAACAAATAACTAGCCTAAAAATGGGCAAAAGACTTACACGGACATTTCTCGAAAGAAGATGTACAAAAGGCCAATAGGTATATGAAAAAATGTTCAACGTCACTAACCATCAGAGAAATGCAAATTAAAACCACAATGGACTATCACATATCTGTATAAATTGATTTAATCAAAAAGATAAAAGATAAGTATTGGAGAACATATGGAAAAAGGGAATCCATATACATGATTGGTTAGAGTGTAAGTTAGCATAGTAATTATGGAAAACAATTTGCAGGTTCTTCAAAAAATGAAAATAATAAAGAAATACTAAAGATAGAGTGCTCTATAATAAACATGGTATATTTCTGCTAAAAAAAAAACAAAAAAAATTAAAAGTAGCTCTACTATATGATCCAGCAGTTCCAATTCTGGGTGTATATTCAAAGGAAATGAAATATGTTCAAGAGATATCTGCACACTCATGTTCATTACAATATTATTCACAATAGCCAAGATGTGAACTTAACCAAACTGTCCATTGAAAGATGAATGGATAAAGAAAATGTAATATATATATATAATGTCATTCTGTTTAGCCTTATAAAAGAAGGAAATCCTGTACTTTGCAGCAACATGGATGAACCTGGAAAACATTATATTAAATGAAATAAGCCAGATCATAAATAAGTCTATGATCTCACCTTTTTGTGGAATGAAAAAGATATTGAGCTCATAAAAGCAGAGAATAAAATAATGGTGGTTACCAGGTGCTGGGGGTAGGATGAGAAATGGGGAGATGTTGGTCAAAAGGTACAAAGTTTCAATTGGGATTAATAAATTCCAGAGATCTATTGTATAGCATGGTGACTATAGTTAATAATAACTTATGTTATACTTAGAAATTTCTAAGAAAGTAGATCTTAAA
>VSMD01033134.1:0-39259 GCA_008750895.1 Mirza zaza
TAGGGCCGGGCGCGGTGGCTCAAGCCTGTAATCCTAGCTCTCTGGGAGGCCGAAGTGGGCGGATCGTTTGAGCTCAGGAGTTCGAGACCAGCCTGAGCAACAGCGAGACCCCATCTCTACTATAAATAGAAAGAAATTAATTGGCCAACTAATATATATAGAAAAAATTCACCGGGCATGGTGGCACATGCCTGTAGTCCCAGCTACTTGGGAGGCTGAGGCAGCAGGATTGCTTGAGCCCAGGAGTATGAGGTTGCTGTGAGCTAGGCTGACGCCACGGCACTCACTCTAGCTTGGGCAATAAAGTGAGACTCTGTCTCAAAAAAAAAAAGATAGTGCTTTAATGTGCTATCCTTTGTGCCAAAGGATAGATTTATCCTGATCTCACCTCATCTCTAACCATGAGCAAAAATGATAATAGTTATGGAGGTTGAGGGTATAATCTATGGTTCTGAAATATTACTGAAAAAAATAGGCCCACAAAAGAATTTTAACTCCTTATTTTGTCCTCATTAAATTTTCTTTTTCTTTTTTTTTTATTAGAACAAACTTTTTAGTTGAATCTGGTATTATATACTGTTTATAAAACTGTGCTCTAATTTAAAAAATTTAACATATGTTCATTTTGTTGATAGTTTTTTGCCACGACCCATGTATAGAACCAATAGTTTATCTAATGCAAATTTACATGTTCTATATTTAAAAATATTTATTTTTCTATGTTATAAAAATTAATAGAATGTTCTTTCAATTCTGTAGATGCTAGTTTTTTCTAGTTTGGTAGTTGATCTCATCACTGCATTTGTCGGTTTCCATCCAGTCAGCCATTTTTTATTTATTAAAACTATCAAATAAATACAAAGGAAAAGTAAAGGATATAATAGAACAGTCAGTTTTGCTATATATCTGGTGGCTATGCTATAACTTCTGATGAAAAAGAAGATTAAAACAACTGGATAAAATTGGTTTTGCATTATGGGTGGATTTCAGTATTTTATATACAGTTATTATTGTGGGGAGTCAGATGAGTTGAATCCTTATTTTGCCACTAACACATGGGCTGGTTTTTCTTAGCCTTCAGTTTTTAGTTTTGTTTTTGTTTTTTTGAGACATGGTCTTGCTTTGTTGCCCCGGCTAGAGTATAATGGTGTAATCATAGCTCACTGCAACCTCGAACTCCTGGTCTCAAGTAGTCCTCCTGTCTCAGCCTCCCAGGTAGCTGGGACTACAGGTATGCACCACCACACCCGGCTAATTTTTCTATTTTTTGTGAGTCTCTCTCTTGCTCAAGCTGGTCCTGAACTCATGACCTCAAGCAATCCTCCAATATTAGCCTCCCAAAGTGCTAGGAGTGTAGGTAAGAGCCACTGCACCTGGCCAGCCTTCAGTTTTATTTTTAACCACACAGCGTTGTGGGTTTAAATGAAATGACTCCTAATCGCACAGGATTATGAGTTTAAATGAGGTAACTCCCTAATTCGTTACTTTCTTAAACATTTTTTTAGTACCTGCTAAGTGACATAGTAATATGGTAGTGCAAATTATCAAATTATGATAATACTCTTTTCTTTAACCATTATTAAGAAAGTAAAAATTGAAGTTAACATTGTTCTGCATGGTTTTTACTATCCTTTATTTGCAAAAGTATTCGTAAAAAATATATTGGACCAAATTTTGAAATAATATAATAGTTAATATTTCTTATTTTTATTGGTTTTAACTGTTTTAAAATTTCTTTCTAGGTGCATGCAATCAAGATGACTGGATCAGTGCAGTAAGGCCAGTGATAGAAAAAAGAATACAAAAGTAAATGGTCACCTAATCTTGTTGGCATAATATTCTGGTTTTTAAGCATTTTTTAAAAAAACTTTTATTGTTATTTTAGCAATGTGTATTAAACATCTACTATTGAGTGACTTAATGCATTCAGAACATCTCTAAATTTCACATAGTAACGTGTCATCAAGAGAAGTTAAACATGCAGCTCTCTATCAAGTTAGATATTTTGTACTATTAGATATTTGTAATGGATATTTCGTAGAGTTTCGTTTTGAGGATTTTTTTATATTAAATTGAACTTTTTATTTTAAGATAATTATATATTCAGTTTCAGATAATTATATGGATTCAATTGTAAGCTATTAAACAGAGAGATCATATGTACTCTCTACCCTGCAACAGTAGCATCATGCAAAACTGTAGTATAATATCATAGCTGGAATATTTGCATTGATACAGTCAAGAGACAGCAAAATTTGGTCACCACAAGGATCCTTCATGTTGCCCTTTTACAGCCACAACCACTTCCCCCTCTTTCCATCTCTCCATTCTCCTCACTCCTTAATCCCAAGTTTTGTAATTTTTGACATTTAAAGGATGTTATGTAAATGGAATCATGTAATATGTAACCTTTTTGCCTTTGTTTTTTTCACTCAGCATAAATCTCTGGAGATTCATCCAGGTTGATTTCAAGTATATCAATAGTTCATTCTTTTATTATTGATGGGTGGTATTCTATGGTATGGATACATCAGTTTTTTGCCTATTCACTCATTGAAGGACATCTGGATTGTTTTGATTTTTTGGCAATTATGAATAAAGCTCCAATAAAAATTTTTATACAGATTTTTGTGAGAATGTGTAAGTTTTCATTTCTCTGGGATAAGTTCCCAGAAGTATCATTGCTGGGTTGTAAGATAAATACATGTTTAGTTTTTTAAGAAACTACTAAACTCATTTTCAGAGTGGCTGTACCATTTTACATTTCTACCAACAATGTATGAGTGATCTAGTTTCTTTGCATCCTTGTTATAGCATTTGATGTTGTAACAATTTTTTATTTTAACCATTTTAAGAGGTGTATAGTGATATTTCATTGTGATTTTAGTCTGTGTTTCTCTAATGACTACTGATGTTGAAAATCTTTTCTTGCCTTTTGCCTTTTTTCTGATTGGTTTATTTGCTTTTTGATTGTGGAGCCCTAAAGTTCTTTACATAGTCCTTCATCAGACACATTGCATACATATATTCTCTCCTAGTCTGTAGCCCTCCCCCTCATACCCTGAACGTGGTCTCTCACAGAGCTAAAGGTATTAATCTCTATGACGTTCAGTTTATCAGTATTTCCCACTATGAGTTGTGTTTTTGTTGTCAAGTCTAAGAATTCTTTATTTGGCCCTAGATCCCAAAGATTTTCTTGTGGGTTTTTTTTCCCTAAAAATTTATAGTTTAACATTTTACATTTAAGCCTGTGATCTACTTCGAGTTAATTTTTTGTATGTGATGTGATATTTAGGTCAAGGTTCATTCTTTTGCTTATGCACATTCAATTGCTCTAGCACCAGTTGTTGAAGGCTATCCTTCTTTCACTGCATTGCTCCTATGACTTTGTAAAAAATCATTGGGCATATTTGTGTGGGTCTGTTTCTGGGTTCACTATTCTGTTCATTGATCTATTTTCCATCCCTCTGTCAGTACTACAGAGTCTTGATTACCTGCTGTTAAGTCTTGAAATCAGGTAGACTGATGCCTCCCAATTTATTCACATTTTTTCTAGCTATTGTAGTTCATCTGCCTTCCCATATAAATTTTAGTATAATCGTCTATCTGTGAAAATCCTTACTGGGATTTTCATAGGAATTGTGTCAAACATTTATATCAATTTGAAGAGAACTGCTATCTTTTTTTTTTTTCTTTTAATTCCTCTTGCCACCCTCCCCATTTGCTGGCAGAGAACTGCTATCTTTACTATACTGAGTTTTCCAATCTACAAACATGGTATGTCTCTCTATTTACTTAGATCTTCTCTGATTTTCTTTCATGAGCATTTTGTAGTTTCTAGCATGCAAGTCCTGTACATGTTTTGTTTGATCTGTACCCAAACATTTCATACTCTTTTGAGTGATATTGTATTGTATTTTCATTTTTGATTTCCATGTGATGATTGCTAGTGTGTAGAAATACAATTGAATTTTTTCTTCTTTATCTTGTATCCTTTGACCTTCCTTGAACTCACCCACATTCCATGGCATTTTCTAAATGGACAGTCATGTCATTTGCAAAAAGGGAAAGTTTTGAATTTGTCCGTTTTCCTTTCAGTTTTATCAGTATTTGCTTTATGTATTTTCCAGTTCTGTTGTTTGATGTATGCATATTTATGATGGCTCTATTTCTTCTTGGCTGATTGACCTTTTTATCATTATGTAATGTCTCTATGGTAATTTTGTTTGCTGTGAAATTTAACTGATAGTAACATATAGCCACTCCTGCTTTTTTTTGCTTAATGTATGCATGATATATTTTTTTCTATTCTTTTATTTTCAACTTACCTGTATTATATTGGGAGTTTGTTGTAGGCAGCATTGTATTGAGTCATGTTTTTTAATTCACTCTGAGAATCTCTCTTTTATTTGGCGTATTTAGACCATTTAAATTAAAGGTATTGGGTTTATAAAATTACATATAAAATTAAATGTACATTTAATATAATTTTGTTATGATTTAATTCTGCCATTTCGTTTTTTTCTCTTTGATTTCTATTTTTTTCTTAATTTCTCTTTTTTCCTTTTCCTGCTTTCCTGTGAATTCCTCGAACATTTTTCAGAATTCCATTTTTATTTATCCGTAGTGTTTTTTAGTGTATTTCTTTATATGGCTTTTTTTTCTTTTTTGAGACAGAGTCTCACTCTCTTGCCTGGACTAGAGTGCCCTGGTGTCAGTCTAGCTCACAGCAACCTCAAACTCCTGGGCTCAAGTGATCCTCCTTCCTCAGTTTTCCCAGGTAGCTGGGACTACAGACACGTGCCACTGTGCCCGGCTAATTTTTTCTATTTTTAGTTGTTTGGCTAATTTCTTTCTGTTTATAATAGAGACAGTGTCTCACTCTTGCTCAGGCTAGTCTCAAACTCCTGAGTTCAAAGGATCCGCTCACTTCGGCCTCCCAGAGATCTAGGATTACAGGTATGAGTCACTGCGCCGGGCCCTTTTTTTTTTTTTGAGACAGAGTCTTGCTCTGTTGTTCTGGGTAAAGTACAGTGGCATCATCATAGCTCACTGCAATCTCAAACTCCTGGGCTCAAGCGATCTCTCTGCCTCAGCCTCCCAAGTATGGGGGTCTATAGACATGCACCACTACGCCTGGCTAATTTTTCTATCTTTAGTAGAAACAGAGTCTCTCTCTTGCTCAGGCTGGTGTTGAATTCCTGAGCTCAAGCAATCCTCCCAGCTTGGCCTCCCAGAGTGGTTAAGATTACAGGCATTAGCCGCTGCGCTGACCCTTTGTATGGCTTTTTAAAATGATTCTTTTATGTATATTTTCAGATCACATCAGATATTATTATAATTTCTGCTTCAACGATGAAATTATTTGAAAACAAATAATTTAGAAAATTTAAAGAGAAGGAAAACATATTGTATGTACCTATATTTTTACTCTTTTCATTGTTCTTCCTTCCTGATGTTCCAGGACTCCTTTTATCATTTCCTTTCTGTTTAGAAAACTTTAATTGGCCATTCTTTTAGGGTAGGTCCTCTGTAAACAGATTCCTAGTTTTTCTTCATGTGAGAATGTCTTGATTTCCCTCTCATTCCTGAAGGATATTTTTACTGCACATAGAATTCCATGGGTTGACACTCTTTTCTTTCAGTACTTGAAAACTGTTATGCCACTCTACCTTCTGGCCTCTCTGGTTTCTGATGATAAATCTAATGTCAGTTGTATTGTTTTCCCCTATATGCATAATGTTGTTTCTCATCCTGCTGTCAAGATTTTTTTTTTCATCTTTAGTTTTCAGAAGTTTGACTGTGATATATCTTGGTGTGAACTTTTAAAAGTTTATCTTGTTTGAGATTTACTCTGTTTCTTAAAATCATAGGTTTACGTCCTGTCAAATTTGGGAAGTTTTCAGCTGCTATGTCTTAAAATACTTTTTCAACCTCAGTAATTCTCCTCCTCTTCTTGGACTATAAGGACTTGAATGTTAGATCCTTGTTTTAGTCCCGCAGGTCCCTGAGGCTCTGTTGATTTTTTTTTTCCCAGTCTGTTTTCTTGTTTTCTCTCTGTTCAGATTGAGTAATTTCTGTTGTTCTGTCTTCCAGTTCACTGGTGCTTTCCTCTCTCTCCTTCACTTTGCTATTGAGCCCATCACTGAGATTTTTAAATTTTGGTTATTATATATTTCAACTGTAAAACTTCCATTTGGTTCTTCTTTATATCTTCTATTTCTTTGCTGAGACTTTAAATTTTTTACTCGTTTTTAATGTATTTATATTTGTTTATTGAATCATTTTTATAGGCTCTTTAAAAATCTTTGTCAGATAATTTTAATATCTGCCATCTCACTATTAAGTGTCTTTTTTATTCATGTTGAGATTTTCATGGTTTTTTAATACAATGCATGATTATTGCTGTAAACCTGAACATTTCTAATATTGTATAAGTCTCTGGATCTTATTTAACTTCTGTTTCAGCTGGCTTTTATGGGCACTGCTTCTGGCAGGGTAAATTGGAGGCATTGCCTCCTTAGTGCCAGGTGTGGAAGTAGAAATCTAGGTTCCCTGGTAGACCTTCCCTGACATCTGAGGTGGAATGAGGTTCTTTTATTTCTGGGCAGTGGTGAGAGTTCCAACCCTCAGCGGGGTTTGTACTGATAGCGCTCTGGCTGAGAAGGGTAGGAGTGCCTGTTATTGCTCTCTACTGATCCTGAAGGGGTTTTGGCTTCCCATTTGGTGTCCTCTGATACCACAAATGGGTGTTGTCATTACCACCTGGTGGGGATGAATGTACTCAGCCTTTTTTAGTACCAACCTAGGTACCTCGTTAAAGCCTGGTAAGGTTGGAAGTCTCCACTCCGTTTTTGTTTGTATGGATAAAGGTGGGTAATTACTGTCTAAAAGTTTTCTATTTTTTGAGGCTTCCCCTTTTCTGTTTGGCTAGAGATAGCAGACTTGTTGGCACTTTCTGTCTCTCCCTAATGATATTTCTGGGTTGCTGATTTCTTCAGCTCCAAGTGTGGGATATATGAGGCAGAAAGAGAGCCCCAGGGAATTCACCATTGTTTCATTCTTGGGTCCTGAGTTCCCTAGCTTGTCCACCTTTTTTCCACCCTTCAGAATTTTCTTTCTCTGTCTTAAAAAATATTATATATAGGGTTTTTTAGTTGTATTTAGTGGGAGGATTAGGGACGCGGAACTGATACAAGTAGCATTTTAAAAAAATTTTTACATAGCTTTTTTTCGTTGCCGATAGCGCGCACGCGAACATGGTGAACGTTCCTAAAACCCACCGAACTTTCTGTAAGAAATGTGGCAAGCATCAACCCCACAAAGTGACACAGTACAAGAAGAGCAAGGATTCTCTGTATGCCCAAGGAAAGTGGCGTTATGATAGGAAGTAGAGTGGCTATGGTGGGCAGACTAAGCCGATTTTCCGGAAAAAGGCTAAAACTACAAAGAAAATTGTGCTGAGGCTTAAGTGTGTCGAGCCCAACTGCAGATCTAAGAGAATGCTGGCTATTAAGAGATGCCAGCATTTTGAACTGGGAGGAGATAAGAAGAGAAAGGGCCAAGTGATCCAGTTCTAAGCGTCTTTTGTTTATTATGAAGACAATAAAATCGTGAGGTTATGTTAATTAAAAAAAAAATTTTACATAGTTCAAAGCACAATTGTTATATTGGCCATATTCTTTTCAATGAATATAACTATGTATGAGAAACTCTTAGAGATGAATTAATGGAAAAATGTTCTTACATTTTCTATATATTTTCATCTTAAGTGCCACTAACAAATGCTATGGATAAATTTTTTAGTGTCAGTCCCAACCATTAATAAGCATATGCTAGGAGGTGTTTCACTGGTATCAGAGTAGTGAAAATCAAACAGCATTCAGAAATTTTACTGCAGAATATAATTATATACTATACTAATAAAATATATAAATATGTTATATATTTATACATAAAATATAAATAAAAATTTAAAATATTGATTAAAATAGAAACTATATCATGACTTGTAAACAAATTGAATAGTAAAGAATATGGTTAATTGCCATCTACATGTTAATATAATTAATACAATTGTGGAGTCTCTGTTTTTTCCTGATATTTTAAGTAAATGAATTGCCATGTTTCTTAAAAGTAGGGAAATTGATAAAATTATTTCAGGTTTGTTATTGCAGATGTTTTCAGTGGATTTAACATTATTTTAGAACATTTAAAAATATTCGTGATTGATTAAATTTAGCTAATTTTTTTGCTGTGGTTGTCTTTCATATATGAAAGCTTTTTTAAAGTATCAATTTTTATTATTAGCCAACTGATAGATTTTTATTTGCCCCAAAGAATCATGAGGTAATCACAATAGATCATCTTAATAGTAAGTTTTATAATTCTTTATTACATTATAAACTTTCAAATAACTTTCTTCTAGGTACAGTGAAGGGGAAATTCGATTTAACTTAATGGCCATTGTGTCTGACAGAAAAATGATATATGAACAGAAAATAGCAGAGTTACAGAAACAACTTGCAGAGGTTTGTAGCCATGTTTTTAATTATCAAGTACTAGCTTAATTATTTTCTCAGGAAAGTATTTATGTTTTTTTTTTTTTAACATAGGTTTAATGAAGTATCCTGAGTGGAGGTTAAAAAAATACAATCTATAAGGTTCAGTTACATTCAGGTTGCCTAGATTAAATTCCTGGCTTTGCCACTTAGTGGATATATGAACTTGAGTATATTTCTTTGTGCCTCGGTTTCTTCATGTACCATGAGGATAATAGTATTTATCTTATAAGGTTGTCATGAAGATTAAATGGGAAAATATATGTAAACCACTTAAATATATGTAAACCACTTAAAACAACGACTGACAAATGGTAAATGCGAAGTGTTATTAATTATAATTTTTTTTTTGAGACAGGGTTGAGCTAGAGTGCAGTGGCATCATCATAGCTCACTGCAACCTAAAACTCCTGGGCTCAAGAGATCCTCTTGCCTCAGTTTCCTAAAGAGCTGAGACTACAGGCTCACACCAGCACACCTGGCTAATTTTTCTATTTTTTTCTTGAGATAGGGTCTCACTCTTGCTCAGGCTAGTCTCTAATTCCTGGCCTCAAGCACTCCTCTCCCGCCTTAGCCTCCCAAAGTGCTAGGATTACAGGTGTGAGCCACTGTGCCCAGTGGAATTATAATTATATTTTAACTATTTACTATGATTTTATTACATAATTAAGCAAGCTAGAATGTATTTCTCAAAAAGTTAATTGGATACATTGAGATTCACATGTAATATTTCCTAGTCATTATGATTATCTTTCTGTGGTAAAAATGATTGGAGAAGAGATTTAGTAACAAAGTCTTTTTTACAATCCTTTGATCATATTTTTATAAGTGTATATTTGAGAAAATTTATTTTATAGTTTAATAGGCAATTACAGCAACATAATATATTACAGTATAGGTTATTTTTAAGTGAAAATTTGTATGTATTCTAGAATATAGAAATATGGAAGGCACTTTTTAGGGCTTTTGTCCTTTAATTGCTGTTGTTAGGCATGTATTTTGAAAATAATTGTACTATGTTTGTCATTTAAAAATATCCTGGACTTATGCCTCAATCATTAGGGTTGCTATTTCTTTTTCTTTCCTCTAAGGAGGAACCCATGGATACAGATCAGGGTAATAGTATGTTAAGTGCTATTCAGTCAGAAGTTGCCAAAAATCAGATGCTTATTGAAGAAGAAGTACAGAAATTAAAAAGATACAAGGTATGTTTTAAAAGCTGTGTTCTTTTATGTAGAGCAGTATATTTTGAGATAAAGGTATATTAAATGTTTGATTGCTTTCCCTCTCGTTTGCTAGTTTTCCCTGTAATGTATTGATTCTCTGGCATTCTACAAAGATAAGTAGTGAGGTTTCTTTCTTTTTATTTTTGTGAAGTTTTATTAGGAACAGATTTTTAACCTATTTGATATTTTACTTTATTGCAGTTACTATTCATATTGATGCTCAAATTATCTCATCTTTGGCCATTGGAGGCCATTTCAGGCTAACTCCTAAGTCCTTTGGACATAACCTTTTAAGTTTTTGATAGCTTCCTTGCTTTCTATTATAACAAGATGTTTCAGATTCATCGTGTACATTTCTTGCTTCAGACTTGGAATCAGCCATTTTTTCAGGAAGTCCTGGGTTCCCTTAGTGGGAAATGGTGTTTGGAAACCACTATCTGGGTGCTCAGTGCTACTTAGTGGGTGATTGTTTTTAGGTCTTTTCAGAGCCAAGAAATATATTTTTGTTTCTTGTTTTCTTTTTGAAGAGCAAATATATCATTTTTATAACATTTATATAACATTTTCATATTAATATTAATTAAATATTAATAAAAATATTAATAAAAATAAAAATATTAATATTTTTAAAAATATTATCATAAAAATATTAATATTTTTTCATGTTAACATTTTCATATTAATACTCAAATTTAGGATTAAAGGGCTTTATTCTTGAAGTTAAGAATTTACATTTCTTAAGCTGAAAATCTAGGTTTCCTAACATTAACTGCTTATTTGCTTTATGCCATGTATGTATAGTATGTATATAATATATGTGTGTATATATATATATAAAAGTATTCAGAATAATAGTACCAATACTATTAATAACAATTGAAAAGTTTTTTCTTAAATTTATTTTATTCCTTAGGATATATCCCATTTTGGATATATAATCAAATTACTACATTTTATTTTATTTTTTAATTTAATTAATTTTTTTTTGAGACAGAGTCTTGCTGTGTCACCCCAGTAGAGTGCAGTGGCGTCATCATAGCTCACTGCAATCTCAAACTCCTGGGCTCAAGTGATCCTCCTGCCTCAGCCTCCTGAATAGCTTAGACTACAGGTGTGTGCCTTGATGCCTGGCTAATTTTTCTATTTTTAATAGAGGCAGGGGTCTTGCTCTTGCTTAGGCTACTCTCAAACTTCTGAGCTCAAGCAATCCTTCTGCCTTGGCATCCTAGAGTGCCGGGATTACAGGCATGAGCTACTGCACCTGGCAAATTACTGCATTTTAAATTTACCTAAAATTTTTTCTTCTTGATTTTGCTCTCAGATTTTTTAGATCTTAAAAAAAATCCTGATTTAATTTTATTTAATTAAATCAAACATTTATATAATTCAGAGTTAAATATATGAAAGCAAGATTATCTTTAATAATAATATTATTCACTTTTCACTTGCGATCATCCAGTAAGCTTTTTTCACATACTCAGAAGGCTGAGGCAGGATGGTCACTTGAACCTAGGAGTTTGAGGTTGCAGTGAGCTATGATGAAATGATGCCACTGCTCTCTAACCTGGGTGACAGAACAAGACCTATCTCTTGTTTTTCATTTGAAGCCCAGTTGAAGGCAAGAATTGTCCTTTTTCTTTTTGTTGCTCACTACAGTGTCAGTATAGTGCTTTGCATTATACTTAACAGACAATAAATGATTGCTAAAACAGTAGGATTTCTTCAGGTGGAAATGGTAGGGCAGGTTCCAGAGTATTCCTGGCAGGAAAAATAACCAGCCAAGTTCATGGAGACAGGAAAGTGAGAGAGAAAAGCTTTAGCAGTTATTTTCCATTTCAGATGATATTTTTTTAAAAAACCCAAAGTGCCCATAATTTATATATTATTATGCAGAGTTATATAGTTAACTTTTAATATCTGCTTGAAATAAAATACAAACTAAGTTTTTAAAATGTCTGCTACATTGTTAGGGAATGCTTTGTTTAAAAAAATGTAAAATGGTCTTTCCTATTCAGGCTTTTAAAAAATAATAATAGTAAAATAAATAAAAAAGGTAAAATTCTCATACTGATATAAAATGATCATGTGTTAAGATGTAATATAATTAACTGAAGGAATCATATCACAACTAGTTCAAAGGAGAAGTCGAAGAAGCTCAAACTTATATGAAAGTAAAGAAATGTTGAATGAATTTACAAAAGAGGGAAATTATTTTTTCCTATGGAAGAAGGGCAGTCAGTTAAACCTCTACCAGATAAAGTATATGATAGCTCAATAACAACAGAAGCCTAGGATTACCTAACTTGGGAGAGTGTCCTCTAGTTTTTTACTGAAGCACAAATTTTCTTCTTGCAGTCTATCTCCTTTTGATCAAAAATAATCTCAAAGATTATTCTTGATCACAAAATAGAGTTTGTCTCATTAGATTTGGCCTGATTATTTGCACGGGTGTAGTAGCAAGAATATTGGATTTATCATGTAGGCCTTCATAAATTGCTTTTATAAGTTACATTTTCATAACTAATCCTAGATTGAACTTTTAAAAAGCCTCTATTTTTGGGAAACTAAGTATAGAAAGCCATGCCCAAGAAACTCCACATGTTTTATTATATTAGTCTTTATTCTCAGTGGGAATAGAATCTCATTTCTAATATTTTTTCTTATGAATATGGAGGATTTTATCTCATTTTTATTTTAATTTGGATGCAAAAAAATTGTTTTTAAATTTAGAAATGTTAGTGTGGTTTGATGACTTTTTTATTTTCAGATTGAGAATATCAGAAGGAAGCATAATTATCTGCCTTTCATTATGGAATTGTTAAAGACTTTAGCAGAACACCAGCAGTTAATACCACTAGTAGAAAAAGTAAGTATTTTATTAGCAAATACTTAAATTAGGTTTAGATTCTCCAAAAACCTAAAATACTTGCAGGGGGGTGGGGGAATGAATAGAGGTAAAATTTATTGAAGCTTTTATTTTTTATTCTTTTGTTTTTGCCCCTTGTTTTATATTCTATGAGAATTCAACCTACTACTACAAAATAAAAATAATTTCCCCTCTTGCTTTAGCCTTCTAGAATTCTTAGTGTCAAGAACTCAGATTATGCTGTATTAAAATTTAAAATAGTATTCTTTCTTTCAGCAGAAACAGATTTTTAATGCTAATGATTTAAGTAATAGTTTTTTCCTATTTAGCAAATTTGAGTTGATGTAGAATTTAGAACTAGAATGGACATTGAAGGAGGAAAAAGAGTAGTCTGCACTAGGAAATAGGTTTTATTATTCCTAATCTAGTTTCCTTTCCACTGAGGGAAAATAAGCATAAGTTAGTGAAAAATTCTGATTTCTGTGATTTTTTTTCTTTAATAAGAGTAACTCAATATTTGTTCAATAAATGAAATATAGTTAAATTGTTTTTAAGTTTCATACTGTAAATTAGTGTTTCTGAAAGTGACCATTGCTGGATACTCTTTAAAATACATGTTACCCGGCCCCCCTCCAGATATTCTGATATAGGGGAAGGAATCTTTAATAAATGCCCCAAGTGATTCTAATGCAACTGGTCTGTGTACATTTTGAGAAACACTTTGAGAAGACACTACTAGGCAAATAAAATTTTGGACCATTAACTTAAAGACCAGAATACGTGGTAGGTATATTTTTCTTATTAATTTTAAAGTTTACAAAGCAAAGGTACATTTCAACCAAACTATTTCATATTATAAATTCCAAATCAAATGAGTTGTGACTTAATTTTTTGCATATACTGTATTATTTGAACCATGTGACCCAACTTTTGGCATTAAATGCAAAAATTATTGCAGAAGACTGCTAAATATTCTTTTTTCCACCATAGGTTTTTCTATTCATGTATCTCAGCATATTCCAAGATGGGAAACTGATTTTTAAACTTTTAGATTAACAATTAGGATCTTGTGGTTTTCAAAATTGCTTGGTTAACAAGAGTACCTAGATGTGGTGGTGTTTGTATGAAACACTATGAAATATTTCTCTATTAAAAATTTTGAACAAAATAACTATATAATGTACTAAATCATAATGATATCAGATTTTAAATATAGATAAGTATTGTTAAGAACACCTAGACAAATTTTAAGTGTATAAATTTTGCTATAAAATTAGCCTGTAAATATAATTTTTGGTGAAAATTAGGAAAAGGGCCACTCTTGTTGATTTGTAATGATTTTATATCCCTAGATTATTTTTGAGAGCATAGTTAGAGAACAGCAGCTTTCAACTTTGCATTAGAACCTTAATTCCTTAGTTCACATTATTTTGGACACAAGGTGGCAGTATATGAATACCTAATATTAGTGGAACACCAGCCCAGTTACTGTGTTTGCATTTATTTTCTTAAAGGATGTAATTATTGACCTTCTATTTTGCCTGTTTTTCCAAACTGTTCTTTAATTAATATTGCATAACCAATGTTGAGATACATTTATTTCTTGTATATATGTAATATCTGTAATTCCCCTAGGTTCTGAAGCTAATTCAGAGTCATTTGGTTGGAATTCTTGAAATGTTTCTAATTATTCATCAAACATTTATCTAGCTGCAACTATATTCCAGGCAGTCTATTAAGGTCTAGGAGCACATAATTAAGACATACTCTTTTCTCTTACGCAACTCATGATATAGTTTGGAAAAGGAATAAACAATTATAGTACTGTGATGAATAGTATTATTCTGATAAGTGCCAGAATGAAGTCATGCTAAAGATCCTGGGTCAGCACAGAATAGCTCCTAAATAGCTTTTTAGCCACTTAAAATTTTAGTCCATAAAATTTTAAACCTGGCCGGGCGCGGTGGCTCAAGCCTGTAATCCTAGCTCTCTGGGAGGCCGAGGTGGGCGGATCGTTTGAGCTCAGGAGTTTGAGACCAGCCTGAGCAAGAGCGAGACCCCATCTCTACTATAAATAGAAAGAAATTAATTGGCCAACTAATATATATAGAAAAACTTAGCCGGGCATGGTGGCGCATGCCTGTAGTCCCAGCTACTTGGGAGGCTGAGGCAGCAGGATTGCTTGAGCCCAGGAGTTTGAGGTTGCTGTGGGCTAGGCTGATGCCACGGCACTCACTCTAGCCTGGGCAATAAAGTGAGACTCTGTCTCAAAAAAAAAAAAAACAAAAAAAAATTTTAAACCTGTGGTTGGAATTAAATGCTTGCCTTGAATCAACATATCAACTTCCTTCGTGCAGATATTATTTTGTTCATCTTATTTTGAAAAAAAATTGTATGACATTAAAACATCACTTCTTGTTGATAAATGAAAATGTAAATGATAAATGAAACAAAGCAGGTTAAAAATTATTAGAATAGATTAAGATTAGATTTTATTTATATATATTTTAATTATATAAAATGCTCTACTAGTGATAGTTAATTACTCAATAGTAATACGTCTAAGAAAAAATACTTGTAGAATTCAAAAATAGATCGTTAAATTGGAATGATGGGTTTTTGGTTTTTTTTAAGGAAAAATAGGGTAAGAGAACGAAGGAACAAAGTGTGAAAGGGGTAAAAGGAACCAAACAGGAAAGATGTGGCCACCCTAAAACTGTCCAGGATCAGATTTTTGAGTAACAGAGGCAGTTGCCTGTAGCCTATGATGGCATAATAGAGCTAAATTAAGCTAAAATCTTTTCATTTTACAGAATGATTTATAAAGGGGTAAAGACTTTGATTCTTCCTTGGGTTTATGGCTGTAATAATCATGGCTAAGATTTCATATTATACATGCTTTTATTCCTCCAGATGAGGCTTCTGCCCTTATCTGATGAGTTCATTGAGTATACATTACATAAAAACTGTTCAGGAGGTAACCTGAAAGTATACAGTTATAAAATACCTTGTACTATATACCAAATCTATTCCTTAAAAAATAAAATTACCTAGATTAAGATTCCATTTGTGAAACTTCTGTTTACTCACATATAGTTATAATTCTTTAAACATTTTTTCTTAACCTTTGTATGTAATTCTGAATCATTGTCTATCCCAAGTTTTAACCACCAACCACCTACCATAATGTAACACAGATTCCCAGTTGCTATGGGAGACCCAAAGCAACTTAACGATATTGAATTTTGTGCACACTTTACTGACATTATGATATAATTGGTAATAAGTTACCAACCTTTAGAATTTCTTTTTCTATCCCTTAATAAAAATAAGATAGGCCGGGCGCAGTGGCTCACGCCTGTAATCCTAGCACTCTGGGAGGCTGAGCCAGGCAGATTGCTCAAGGTCAGGAATTCAGAGCGAGACCCGTCTCTACTATAAATAGAAATAAGTTAATTGGCCAACTAATATATATAGAAAAAATTAGCCGGGCATGGTGGCGCATGCCTGTAGTCCCAGCTACTCGGGAGGCTGAGGCAGCAGGATTGCTTGAGCCCAGGAGTTGGAGGTTGCTGTGAGCTAGGCTGACGCCATGGCACTCTAGCCTGGGCAACAAAGCAAGACTCTGTCTCAAAAAAAATAAAAAATTTAAAAAAAAAGATAGAAGAATAGTTAAAGCCAATCGCAGTACTATTTACATTAATATCTGTTATAGGATTATCTGATTTGAGTCAGTAATTTTTAGTATGTCATTGGCACACTGTGTAGAAGGAAAATATTTTTAACAGTGTATATTTTTTCTGTGCTATTTAGAAACATAATAGTATTTTTTATTTTTTAACAAAGGCAGAACAGACTGTAGGCTTTGAGTTTAAATATCAGATATGATGGCTGGGCAGGTGGCTCACGCCTGTAATCCTATTACTCTGGGAGGCTGAGGCGGGTGGATCTTTTGAGTTCAGGATTTCGAGGTCAGCCTGAGCAAGAGTGAGACCCCTGCCTCTACTAAAAAAAAATAGAAAGAAATTAGCTGGACAACTAAAAATATATATATAAAAAATTAGCTGGGCATGGTGGCGCATACCTGTAGTCCCAGCTACTCGGGAGGCTGAGGCAGTAGGGATGGCTTGAGCTCAGGAGTTTGAGGTTGCTGTGAGCTAGGCTGATGCCACGGCACTCTAGCCCTGGGCAATAGAGACTCTTATCTCAAAAAAAAAAAAAGTCTGATATGTTATGTATTAGCAGTGCTTTTAGGCAATTATTTACTTATAGCATCTATTTCTCATTCTTAAATTGGGAATTATACCTATTTCACCATCTTGAGGATTCAATAAAATCATATCTATAAAGTATACAATAAGTCCTCAATTAATGGTAGTAATTATTTTTAATTTATTTTACATATCCCTTAATTTTATTTGAATTTTACAATTTCATAAATGTATGTATACTCTCTGCATTATATGTATTTGTTCATTTAATTATGTTGTAAGGTTTATATCACAAACCAGTAAATTCATTTCTTGTTAATCCAGTAAACATCCTGTAAAGCATATTGAGAGTTCAATAAGGAAAGAAGTACGTACATACTTTTAAATTATGCCTAAAACTGAATTGTATTTTCATTATTCGAAAACAAAACTTTGTATGAGATATGGTATAGATATCTCATGTATTACAAATTACGAATTTAGAAAATTGCAAATTATGCTTAACTGTAAATGTTCATGTAATTTTATTATGTTTTATATGATATGTAACCTATATGCTCTTAATATATTAATTGTAGGTTATAGCGCTCAATTTTATCATACTGTTGTATGATAATTATACTACCTAGTACATTATTAAAAAGATTGTAATTTTTCTAATTACTCTATTTTTTATCTAAGGAAGTTTTTTAAAAATTGTATAATAGCAAAAGTCTAATTTATTGGTTTCTTTCTGATTCAAGTGGCACAGTGGAAAGAACATTGTATTCTAGTACTCTAAAATCTTGCTTTTAAAAGTATTATCTGGAAAAGGACATAACCATCAAGTGCAATATGTGGACAATCCAATTATAAGACAACACTTTTGAGACAGTAGGGAACATTTCAATACTGACTGGCTAGAAGATGGTATTAAATAATTGCCTAGGCCAGGCGCAGTGTAATCCTCTAATCCTCACGCCTGTAATCCTAGCACTCTGGGAGGCCGAGGCGGACAGATTGCTCGAGGTCAGGAGTTCGAAACCAGCCTGAGCAAGAGTGAGACCCTGTCTCTACCATAAATAGAAAGAAATTAATTGGCCAACTAATATATATAGAAAAAATTAGCCAGGCATGGTGGCGCATGCCTATAGTCCCAGCTACTGGAGGCTAAGGCAGCAGGATTGCTTGAGCCCAGGAGATTGAGGTTGCTGTGAGCTAGGCTGACGCCACGGCACGCACTCTAGCCTGGGCAACAAAGCGAGACTCTGTCTAAATAAATAAATAAATAAATAAGTGCCTATATTGTTAATTTATTAAGTGTGAGAATGGTATTACAGTTTTGTAGGAAAATGTCTTTATACTTTAGAGGCTCATACAGGAGTATTAATGGGTAAATCATATATTGCTGGAGATTTGCCTTAAAATATTACAGAAAGGAAAAGGGAAAAAAACAGAAGTATTAGGAAAAGTACTGCTAAATTAGTTGTTCCACTAAAATTAGTAGTAAATTCTTTTGAAGTGGTTAGATGTCTGCTTCCTAAGGTACTTTTGGCACTAGGAAGTGGGTTTGGCTCAATTATTCTATGTTCTGTAGTTGTTTTTACTTAAAGAATGAACATTTTAGTTTCAGAGAGAGACAGAGACAGAGAGCAGGATAGAGAAAGAACGTATAAGTAAGAAATAGTTGCTAAGTAATGGCTCAATCAGCAGACATCTCGAACATCAGGGGTCTCCCGAGATCTTTCAAGTGATCCATGAGTTCAAAACTCTCTTCATAACAGTACTAAGGAGATGGAGCTGAGATGGGAAAGCTAAGAAGGAGTATTTCAGGCATAGGGAACAGCATGTGCAAAAGCTTTACAGAGCACTGTGCCCATGGAGGTGTCACTCAAAGTGGTTCTGTGTGACCGGAACATACAGTTCATAGCACATTGGTAGCTGGTGGAGTGGTTTGCGGGAGGATTCCTTTGCCTTACAGTTGTTCCTGGGCAGAGGGCTGAAGCCTTAAGACTGAGCTCCAGCGTTCTTACAATGAGGCGGGAACCTGTCAGGGTTTGGAAGCCTACCTCAAGGTATCAGATTCTGAAAATTTTTTCTCTTGTCTTTCCATACACCTAAAAATACTGCTCTTAAAGATATGTAGTTTTGGCACAATAATAGTAATTATCCCAATCCACCCTGTAGAACACTTGTGAGTTTATAAATCTCCTCTTTACAGGCATTTGTGCATTTGGATTTGAGCCAATGACACAGTAGGCATTATTCACAGAGCAGGAAACTAAGGTTCTAAAACATTAAATATCTTGACCAGGGTCATCTAGCTAATGAGTGGCCAAGCCAGTATTTGGAGCTCAGCCTCTAGCCACCAAATCATTTTTTAAAAAAGTATTTTTTGAAGACCAGCAGAATTGGCATCACCTGAGAGTTTGTTAGAAATGCAGAACCTTAGGCATTGTACTGAATCAGTCTGCATTTTAACAGGGTGCCTGGGTCATTGGTGTGTACAATGAGAAGCAATACTATAGAACATGTCTTTGAGCTTTATTGAGGTTTTACTATACGTACGAACTGTGTGCGTTGGTCAAGTTTGATAATATCTGTGAGCTCTGGCTTCTTCATCTGCTAAAGAATAAAATAGAATTACTGTGTGTTCAAGCTATCTAATTGTTATGAGGAGCAATTGAAATAACATGTGAGAACATTTTTTAGATCATATAGGAAAGGTTTACTGACACTATGGATACATAATCCTTTAGTGACATGTTAAACTCACTTAAACTTTTTGTTAAACTCATTTATTCAAATATGCAGAAGCTAATATAGGGTTTTTCTTATACTCATTTGAATAAGAACAAATATGTATGTATATTGCTTTGGAATACTCTTAATGAGTTTGACTTTATGGAATAAGTACATATTTTTAAATTATTACATTGTAATAATGCATTTCAATTTCATATAAGGAATAACTGCAAACCAAACATGACCCTTGTTTATTTAGGGCAAAGAATAACTATATAATTGTCCAGAAATAGTTTGTTGCAAGTCTCCGGCTATAAAATATAATGCTTTAGAAATCACAGAAACAGTGCATTTCAAGTCTTTTAGCTTGAGAATATACCCTCTTAAGCACATTTAAAATTGTCTAACAGACTTTTAAGATTTTGTAACATACTGTCTTTAATTTTTAGGCAAAAGAAAAACAGAATGCAAAGAAAGCTCAGGAATCTAAATGAAGAGGATCTTTTGGAATGTATACACATTTCTGCTTCTGCACTTAATTTCATGGAAACCACTAAGTATAAAGAACTTTGAGCAACATTCTAATTGGCTCAGTGCACGTTTGTCAGTAGTACCAGTCTGTCTTGTCTTTAATGCATGGATTCATAAACTTTTTCCCTACCTGCATCATGTGCATGTAGTGCATATTAAATAAAAATGATATTAAGAGTGCTTGCCCAAATTCCATTATTTGACACTGGATCTGAGAACTGTCAGTTCTCTGGATAGCTACTGTAATGAACCTAGAAAATGCACTAATGACATTCTGTGCCGGTAATTATTCTAATTAATCTTTTGATCTTTTAGCCCAGTTAAATACTTAGAATTTATAAATATCAGATCTTGATTAAACTGAATGTTCTATTTCTTCCCATCATTAATGGAAAATTATCAGTGTTTTTATCTTTGATATTTAACACTGAATTTTATCTCCAATGCCAATTATTTGAGAAAGCATGATTTTAATGCAGATCCTTTGAAATGGACAAAAATATAATTTCTAGTGATTTGTACTGCTGTCAGTAGAAAAGGTAATAAACATCCCAATTTTATTTTAGCAAACTTTCTATATTTATGTATTACAGAATTATTTTAGGAAGGTCTGCATTTTATGCTTTAGAGCAAAATTTCAGGTGAAGAACAAATTATACATCTTAAAGAGTATTGGTGTTACTCTTAATTTGGCCATGATTTTCAAACAAGCTTTGTCTTTATGAAAAATTGAAAATTTGACAGTTTTGACTATATGCTTTTAAAAAAAAAAGGACTGCAGTGGTGATGGAAGCACATTGAAAATGTGCAAATTTGAACAAAATTAGTACAGGCAACCGTTTTTAAGAGCCATGTATAATTTTATTACCATGGATTTTTTTTTATTGCTTTTGGGAGTTGCTTTGGTTTTTATTTTATAAAATAATACTGTATTCTTGCTTCTAATCTTCTTTTCCAAATTAAACTTTCAAGGAAATTTTATAAAACTTCTTTTTATAATGGAAATTATCTACTTTTTTCTTTACCAAGCCCATTTCTGAAGTTATACATACCTTTTTTTTTTAATATTTTAGCATTTATTGTACAATAAATTTAACAGAATTCATTTTATTAGGGGGAGTGTGTACCCACCTTCTATCTTCAACACATGAATTCTTAAGGATTGTTTTAAGCTTAGTAATTGTGATGTTATTAATTGACTTAGAACTAATGAGGGAAAACCTGATAAGATATTGAGTAGAAAAATTAATGAAATATTTTTCCTATATAAGTTCATTTGGAAGTAATAAAGAAGAATATGTAGTTTTTCAGTTATTTGTGGGTAAATATATTTTGCTCATGGTACAATAGTAATTATGTAGTGTTTTCAAAGCCATGATACAATTTTTAAAAATGTTTTCCTAAGGAAGATTCATCTTAATCCTATTCATTTATTTCAGCTTAATTTATATGTCCTCTTTTATTGAGGCTTAAATTTTGTAAAACAATACGAGGATTATTGTAGTAAGTAGTATCTACTAGTCAATACATCGTACTAGCATAGGATCAATGAATAAATGAATGGAATAGAAGAGAGAGCCTAAAAACAGAACCACATTTATATGATCACTTGACTTTTGACAAAGGTGTCAGCAATCTGATAGAAAAGGAAAGTCTATTCAACAAATGGTGCCAGAATAGAATAGCTGAATATCCATCTGGAAAAAAATGAACAATGACCCCCTACTTCACAAAAATAAATTTGATATGGGTCATAGACCTAAATGTGATAGCTAAGAAGTATAAAGCTTTTTAGCAGAAAACATAAGTGAATATCTTTGTGACTTAAGGGGTTAGCCAAAAGGTTTCTTAGGTTGCAGAAAGCAATAACCATAAAAAATCCAAAATTAGAGTTCATCAAAATTAAAAACTTGTCACTGAAAGACACTGTTAACAAAAGTAACTAGTATCAAATGACATTTTAAAAATAGCTTTATGAAACTACTATGTTAATAGATAAAGGATTTTTTCCTTATTAATCTAATTCAAATGCAGTTCCTTGATAGGAATTTCCAAAGCTTAAGAATGGTTTATTTTATCTGCATCTTTGGTGGTTGCAAATGCATTGTGATATTTCATGATTACTTCTGTCTGTGAATAAAAAAAGTATGACTTATCTTTGTCTGCATCCTGTATATTGCTTAGTTTGAAACTAAGTCATGAAGCTGGTGGGTAGGGAAAATAGAAGACTAAAAGATCAATCCAGAAATAGATAATGTTAGTTATGTGGAACTTTTTTTTAATAGTCCAGGAATTGATACATAAGGAAGTTTTTTTAAGGAATATTTTAAAGCAAGTCTTTTATTCATTTCATGTTTGCCCTTTCTTTTCTCAAATATCATTTAATGAATGGATAGGTGAATGCACTTCCATTCTGTTTTATGCCTTTTAAAATAGCTATTCTAAGGGATGTACTTCTGCTGTTACAAACAAAGAAAGCTTGCCAACAGCTGTGGCACTGGCTAGTCTCACCTCATATGTTTAGTTCCCAAGATAGCTGCCTTTTTAACAGAGCAGTCAGCTTGATTGTGCCACTAGAATAGACAAATATTTGTTTTGGGATCATGACCATGGGAACTTACTCTCCTATTTAGGACCATGATACTTACTTCTGTGTGTATTATGTTGTTATGTATGCAGATTGATACCTTTAGTTAGTCCTCCTAGTTGCCTAAAAAATTTCAAGATATATTTAGATATATATATATATATTTTTTTTTTTTTTCCCAGTAGGAGGATGTTGTTTCTTTTGTTTGGGAGAAAAAAATGACTTTTAACGTATTTTATAAAACATTTAGAAAAAAAACAGATAAGCAATACTAAAATTTAAATTACCTATAGTTCTACCAACAGAAATGTCCATATTAACATTTTGGTATATTTAGTAATCCTTTTTTCCCTTGTGCACACATATGTTTTTGTGTGTAAGTCTCGCATGCCCTCCCTGTACTCTGAAATAGCTTTCTGTAGTTTATATTATTTTTAAACTTGATAAAAAATTAAACAATTTTTCGTTTTGTATCGGTGATGACTTACTTTGTAGGAAACAAACCACTCTAGCTATTTGAAGAGGAACAGGGATTAATACTGGGAATTTTGAAACTACATAATTTCTTACAAAGTCATTGGAAAGTTTGGAAGAGTGGGCTGAAGTTGAGTCTTCAGAAATGATTCCCAGCAAAACATATAGTACTGGCCCACCACAGTACTACCTCTGCAACAGTAAAGGAGTCCACCATTAGAACTACTGATGTTAGAAAATGTGGTAGTATTTGTGTTTCAGGAGTGAGGAATCTGCCACAACTGTTGATACCCAGTGATTGTGTTAGAGAAGAAGATTAGGAGACAGGGCTGAGACCAGATGCAGGGGCTTGCAAAGTGGGTGCAGGTGTTAAGGTCTAACTAAGGGGGTTGATAACCACAGACAAGAACCAGCTTCAACCAGCGTGTTAGCCATCTAGGTCACCTTACATGAATTTTGGCTAATTGCAATATTATTTGCATTATGGTTTTAAAATTTCTCCCTTAAAATGGCCATGATAGTTCCAAAACAAATTATATAAAGTATAAAAATGAGAGGGAACCCAATTCTAGGAATTACTACCGAAGTTCTTAGTAAAAACCAACCTCTTAGCCTTGAATATCCCTCCCTTCAATTAGTGAGACTTCATAAAACCCAAAACCCCTTCCTTTCAGGGTAGCTACTCTTTTCGAGCCTGCTCACTCCTTTTCTCTAGAGAGAGTGCACTTTCACTTTTGCTGTTAGTAAAAGCTACTTGCTCCATCTTATGTGGTGTGTCCTGAAATCTTTTCTGTGATAATCACCAAGAATCTGAAAAATACCTCCACTTGGAGGACAATGATAATTGTATACTAGAATGCAGAAAAATGTAACCTCTCATACCTAAAATGGGAAAACTGGGTAGTTTGATTTTTAGAGTAAGATTTCATTTTTTCCTATGGTCCTAGCTACTCAGAAAGCTGAGGCAAGAGGATCACTTGAGCCCAGGAGTTTGAGGTTGCAGTGAGCTATGGTGGCGTCACAGCACTCTAGATGGGGAAATGGAGTGAGACCCTGTTTCCAAAACAAAGATTTCATTTTTTTAAAGTAGTGTGAATTACTAGATTAGTCAAACATGCATTTTATTTAATTTATTCTTTTAATACATTGTTAGCTGGCCTACACCCAATGAATGACATAGTAAAGATTCACCACTTCTAGTATACTGGGTACTTTTTGTTTTTGTCTTAACTATAAAGTACTTTTTGAAAATGATTCAGTGATTTACTCAACCTGTATCTGAGTTGTTCTAGATGCCGGAGATGTAGTATAACAAAATCAAGCCTCTGCCCTCATGGTAAGACTGATAATAAACTGATGTTTTACATAATTTTTCAAGTGGTAGTAAGAGTTGTAAAAGATAAAGCAGGGCAAAAGGATGGGGGAGCTGAGGTGTGATAGGATGGTCATGGAAGATCCCATTAAGAAGATGATGTAAAAAAAAAGAAGATGATGTTTGGCCGGGCGCGGTGGCTCAAGCCTATAATCCTAGCTCTCTGGGAGGCCGAGGTGGGCGGATCATTTGAGCTCAAGAGTTCGAGACCAGCCTGAGCAAGAGCGAGACCCCATCTCTACTATAAATAGAAAGAAATTAATTGGCCAACTAATATATATAGAAAAAAAAAATTAGCCGGGCATGGTGGCACATGCCTGTGGTCCCAGCTACTTGGGAGGCTGAGGCAGCAGGATTGCTTGAGCCCAGGAGTTTGAGGTTGCTGTGAGCTAGGCTGACGCCACGGCACTCACTCTAGCCTGGGCAATAAAGTGAGACTCTGTCTCCAAAAAAAAAAAAAAAGAAGATGATGTTTAAGCAGAGATCTAAATGAAGAGAATTTTTTTCTCTGTAGTACTGATTCAGCGCTTTAAAAGTAGAATGCATACAGGCAGAACCAACTTGCAATAATTCAGAATATTAGTTTCCAATAATGTTTGATGATTAAATGGTTTATGAAAGTTGATCTGGAGTGTCAATATAAAAATAGGTTGACTGGCTGGGCGCGGTGGCTCACGCCTGTAATCCTAGCACTCTGGGAGGCCGAGTCGGGCAGATTGCTCGAGGTCAGGAGTTCGAAACCAGCCTGAGCAAGACCCCATCTCTACTAAAAATAGAAAGAAATTAATTGACCAACTAAAAATACATATACAAAAAATTAGCCGGGCATGGTGGCACATGCCTGTAGTCCCAGCTACTCGGGAGGCTGAGGCAGCAGGATTGCTTGAGCCCAGGAGATTGAGGTTGCTGTGAGCTAGGCTGATGCCACGGCACTCACTCTAGTCTGGGCAACAAAGTGAGACTCTGTCTCAAAAAAAAAAAAAATATATATATATATGTATATATATATATATGTTGAATAAAAGTTAAATATAGAAAAGGCACTGGGTGTGGTGGATCGTGTCTATAAGCCCAGGAACCTGAGGTAGGAGGATCACTTGAGCCCAGGAGTTTGAGACTGCAGTGAACCATGAGTGTCCCACTACAATCTAGCATGAGCAACAGAGTAAGACCTGTTTCAGGGAAAAAAAAAATTGTCTATAACCATACCATCCTGAACACAGCTAATCTTGTCTGATCTCAAGAAAGTTCATCATAGCGTCATAGCGTTGTTTGTAATAGCAGATAATCAGAGACAATCTAAAAGCACAGCAATAGAGAATGGGTAAGTTATCGTATGTTGGAATACTATGCAATCACTGAAAAGTATGAGATGAATTTCTATGTCCTAACATGGAAGGAAGGATGTCTATGATATAATTTTGAGGAAAATGAAAGTTTCATTGTAGTAATATGGTATGAACCCATTTCCTGAAGAAAGATTTTATATGTGTGTATATAAAATTAGAAAATATTAAAGTATCAAATTTTTAAGTTATTAGCCCAAGGGCTTAGGAGTGGAAGATTGAAGTAGGGAACTTTCCCTTTTAAATTTATAGATTTCTGAGATGATTGAATTTTTTCCTACCAGAACATACTGCTTTTGTATTCAAAACAGTAAATAGCTGGGCATGTGGCTGATGCCTGAAATTCCAGCATTTTGGGAGGCTGAGGTGGGAGGATCGTTTGAGGCCAGAAGTTCGAGATCAGCCCAGACAACATAGTCAGACCCCATCTCTATAAAAAATTTTTTTAAAAAAGGAGCCAGGCGTTGTGGTACATGCCTATAGTCCCACCTACTTGGGAGGCTGAGACGGGTATCACTAGAGCCCAGGAGTTGGAGGTTGCAGTGAACTATGATTGCGCCACTGCACTCCAGCTTGGGCAACAGAGCAAGACCCTCTTAAAAAAAAAAGTAAATCATATACATAAATAAGCCAATTATTATAATAAATTATTGGCAGGATTTCTTTCAGTAAGATGCTGTCTAAATGCATTTAAAAATAGTAATGCAAACAAATGTGTGGTGTGTGTAATCCTACAATACCTATAATGCCTTTCTAGCAATAATAATACTACTGATTATGGAGTGTTCCCATTGGTGGCCATTCTCCTAACATTTTAAATATATTTCAGTTTATTCTCACATTAACCCTATGAGAGGCCGGACGCAGTGGCTCACACCTGTAAACCTAGCATTCTGGAAGGCTGAGATGGGCGGATCGCTCAAGATCAGGAGTACGAAAGCAGTCTGAGCAAGAGCAAGAACCCGTCTCTACTTAAAAAATAGAAATGAGCTGAACAACTAAAAATTTATAGAAAAAATTAGCCGGGCATGATGGTACATGCCTGTAGTCTCAGCTACTTGGGAGGCTGAGGCAGGAGGATTGCCTGAGCCCAGGAGTTTGAGGTTGCTGTGAGCTAGGCTGATGCCAAGGCATTCTAGCCCGGGCAACAGAGTGAGACTCTGACTCAAAAAAAAATAAAAAACAAACAAAAACCAAAAACTCTATGAGGTAGTTTCTTTATTTTTTATAAATAATCCCTACTTTCTTCCTTCTAGTTATTTTTTTCACTTTGAATCAAACCATCCGCAGCTTGGGCACTCAAAGTGTGGTTCACAGACCAGCAGCAATCACCTCCACCTGGGAACTTGTTAAAGATGCAGAATTCCAACTCCTGCCTTACACCAATGGAATCAGAACCTGCATTTTAACAAGATGCTCAGTTGGTTCCTTATGCTTACTAAAATTTAACAAGTACAACCTCATTTGTTATTTTTATAGTTATGGGAATAAATATCTTTATAATCAGTAGGCATTATGCTTTATTTTCTGCATTTAAAAATTTGGTTTTAAGACTTCTACAGTTTCAGTAGCAAAATGCAGAAGTATAATTAATTAGAAGAATTTATTAGAAATAAAATGCAAAGCTATTCACAATGTGCCAGGTACTATCCTAAGTTCTTTTGCATATTAACTGTAATCTTCACAAGTTATGAAATAGATCTTATCCTCCTCATTTTTCAGATGGGGGACAATAAAACACTAAGATATTAAGTTAAGTCTAGGATTCAAACTTGAACTTGTATTACCTCTCTTTCCTTCCTCCCCGCCTTCTTCCCTCTCTCCTCTGTACTTTTTTCTTTTTAATGATTTCTTGTGATGCTCATCTGTACACTTTTTTTGTCTGTTTGTTTTAAAATTGGATTTTTATTTATTTATTTTAATTTCAGCTTATTATGGGGGTACAAATGTTAAGGTTACGTATATTGCCCTTACTCCCCCTCCCCCCTTGAGTCAGAGCTTCAAGGGTGTCCATCCCCCAGACGTTGTGCATCACACTCATTATGTATGTATATACCCATCCCCTCCTCCCCCCCCATCTGCCTGACACCCGATAAATGTTATTCCTAAATGTCCACCTAGGTGTTGATCTGTGAAACCAATTTTCTGGTGAGTACATGTGGTGCTTATTTTTCCATTCTTGGGATACTTCACTTAGTAGAATGGGCTCCAGCTCTATCCAGGAAAATACAAGAGGTGCTATATCACCATTGTTTTTTATAGCTAAATATTACTCCATGATATACATATACCACATGTTATTAATCCACTCATGTATGATGGGCACTTGGGTTGTTTCCACATCTTTGCAGTTGTGAATTGTGCTGCTATAAACATTTGAGTGCAGGTGTCTTTTTTATAGAGTGTCTTTTGTTCTTTTGGGTAGATGCCCAGTAGTGAGATTGCTGGATCAAATGGTAGATCCACTTGTATCGCTTTAAGGTATCTCTATATTGCTTTCCACAGAGGTTGAACTAGTTTGCAGTCCCACCAGTAGTGTAGGAGTGTTCCTCTCTCTCCACATCCATGCCAGCATTTATTGTTTTGGGACTTGTTAATAAAGGCCATTCTCACTGGAGATAAGTGATATCTCATTGCGGTTTTGATTTGCATTTCCTTGATGATTAGAGATGTTGAGCATTTTTTCATATGTTTTTTGGCCATTATTCTGTCTTCTTTTGGAAAGTTTCTGTTTATGTCCTTTGCCCACTTTTTGATAGGGTTGTTTGATTTTTTCTTGCTGATTTTCCTGAGTTCTAAATAGATTCTAGTTATCAGCCCTTTATCAGATGTGTAGCTTGCGAAAATTTTCTCCCATTCTGTGAGTTGTCTGTTTGCTCTCGTGACAGTTTCTTTGGCTGTGCAGAAGCTTTTTAATTTGTTCATGTCCCATTCATTTATTTTTGTTGTTGTTGTGATTGCCTTTGGGGTCTTCTTCATAAATTCTTTGCATAGGCCAATGTCTAGAAGAGTATTTCCAATGTTTTCCTCTAGGATTCTAATAGTTTCACACCTTAGGTTTATGTCTGTTACCCAGTGTGAGTTGATTTTTGTGAGAGATGAAAAGTGTGGGTCTTGTTTCAGTCTTCTGCATGTGGCTATCCAGTTTTCCCAGCACCATTTATTGAATAAGGATTCTTTTCCCCAGTGTGTATTTTTGTCTGCTTTGTCAAAGATTAGATGGCTATATGAGGATGGTTTTATATCTGGGTTCTCTGTTCTGTTCCACTGGTCAATATCCCTGTTCTTGTGCCAATACAAAGCTGTTTTAATTACTATAGGCTTGTAGTATAGTTTGAAGTCTGGTAAATTGATACCTCCCATTTTGTTTTTATTGCCTAGGATTGCTTTTGCTATATGAGGTCTTCTCTGGTTCCATACGAAGAGAAAAATCTCTAATAAGCTCCATCAGGAACAATAACGGAGAAATTACAACTGATGCCACAGAGATACAAGATATAATTTATGTATACTACAAAAATCTTTATGCACACAGACTGGAAAATATGGAGGAAATGTACACATTTTTTATACACTTCCACCATTCTTCCCATGAAAATTATTCTTAAAGGTGAAAGTTGCACTATGGACAGAATTATAAGGTAGAGGTGCTCATGTGAGAAACTTTAGATTCATTAGAAACTTTGCAGGAGACATTGATGACCTTTGCTGAGTTATTAAGGAATGCACAGGGTAAGTGGCAGCCATGAGTCTGGGATCCAGTGGGTCCCTGAGGGCTGGTAATTATGATTCTGATTAGAGGGTGACAAGCTACCTCGGTCGGGCCTCCTAGGCTGTGCTTCCTAGTGAGGTTACTAGGCTCCAAGATCTGCCCTTTCAGCTTATGATTTGAGTACCCTCATTGAAGGTGATAAAGACTTTGGATAGTTAAGCCAACTTAATAAAACTTGCAGAAGACTAATGGACACCTGAAAGACAATCTATTAATTTACTTTACAATTATAACTGCCAGCAGACCAGACATTCCTATCAGCCTATCAGTACATTCTCTCCCTGGTAGATAAATTTATCAAGGAAACCAAATTAAGACCAGAAGGTTGGCCGGCCATAGAACTGGTCCAAAGGAAATGATTTGTTTTTCAGAGATAATGGCTGTGATAGCTTGTGAAATATTTTGCCATACTAGACACTAGGCAGATCTGCCTGGTACACTACACACCTCCTTGGTCAAAATGTTACTGCATCCTTCTACACATTGCTAGAGACACAATGACAAAATTTTAAACTCCATAATTCTCACTTTTCTGATTGACATTTTCCTGCTCCCT
This sequence comes from Mirza zaza, assembly GCA_008750895.1. NCBI lineage: Eukaryota > Metazoa > Chordata > Mammalia > Primates > Cheirogaleidae > Mirza > Mirza zaza. The sequence goes on from VSMD01033134.1 coordinate 30,227, forward strand.
CTCTTATGTCAATAAATGCTTTCAAATGTGTCGTAATTTAAGTTTGATTTTAATTTTATTCTAATCTGGTTTTTTAGTGATATCTGAAGAAGCTGTTTAATATAATTTTTAAAACTGTCTCCAGATCAGCAGACTATTTCCTATAATCTGTGAAATATTTAGGTATAAGAAACCAGTGTTTCTATTCTAATATTGTCAATATGACCTTTTTAAATATGTTCTGCATGAAATAGTCTACATCTAATTTACAAATTTGGAATGCTCTACACAATTAGTACAATGTGGAAAGTTTTTCTCGTAGAGCTCACAGGATTGTTATTGGAGTGGCCATGTGGTTAATACAGTGAACACTATGGGTGATGCAGTTACTCTTTCAGATTTCAGGCAGAAATTTACTTGAATTAATGTTTGCAATCAAAAACAATGGTGTGCTTTAATCAGACTTGGCTTCTCTCTCAAAAAAAAAAAAAGAAAAGAAAAATATATAAGAAATAAATAAGTAAATTTAAAACAAAAAAGAATAATGGTGTGCTAACTTGAGTGTCATCCATGAGTAACTTGGTCACTCCAGCTCCTATGGCCACTGTATTTCCTTGCCAACTTTCTTGAAGTTGGTAAACACAGCTTCACAGTTAAGACACTGAACTTTGTGCATACTATCTTATTCTCAAATGATAACTCCAATTGCAGTAAGTTGGGGGACAGACTCCTGGACTTGGACTTATAAAACCTGGGATTCTAGTTCTGTTATGCCATTACCTATTGTGTGATCTTGGCCTATATTCTATTATCTGCTGAAATGTACTTTGTCCTTTGTTATAAATTTCAAATAACACTTATAGAGCAAACAGATGGCTTCCACATCTGTTTATATGACTAAACCTTAAAACAAATATTGCACCATTAAAGCTTCATTGTACTAAACACACACAAACACACTCTTTGGGGCCTTTCTTGTTCTCTCATGGTTGAGTAGAAACATAAAAAATCAGGCTTATAAAACTTAAAAAAAAAAATTTGAAGTTTAGAAAAAGTTTGGTCACATTTCCTAAACTATTATCATGCTACTTTGGGAACATATGTCCCCCCACTAACAACCTTACAAGCTTATATATGTAATTTATATTATTGTCTTGAAGCAGTCTTTCTTGCTAATTTAACCTCTAAGATGATATAAAGCTAGCGTGAACAGTATATATTCTGACAGAGCATTTCCAACTTGGTATGTAGTCATTTGTACGTACAATCTTTATAGCTTCTTTCCAAATGTATTCACAAGAAGGAAAACCAATTCTTCTCTGGAAATGTTTTTAAATAAATGTAGACAATTCTGGGGCCTACTGATAGAATTACCAATTTAAAAATTTTGGATTCCATATTTTAACATCAGTAAATATCAGGACAGAAGCACTATTATAAATACCACATGAATCCTTTCTTTATACTAGAAGAGGCAAGACTTAAGATGTGCTTGAGCACCTGCTTATTCTTTCATTAATTCATTCAATCAAAAGGTATTTGTTAATCACTTTGAGTCAGGCTCATCAATTGTATGTGTTGGGGATATGTGGGTGAAAAGACATGTCTTGCCCTGTCTCATGTTTCCTTAATGATTCTGCAGGATTGGGCTGGGTTTTGACCTTGTGGGATTATAATGTTCACTGGTAGGTAACTTCCCCAAACAGTAGGGACAACATTATGATAAGCAGCTGTTGCCAGTGCACCAGACAGAGCAGTCTAAAATGGACTAATTTGCTCCAACTTGCTGTAATAATGTTTATATACAAGCATACCTCGTTTTATTGCACTTTGCTTCACTGAGCTTCACAGATACTGTGTTTTTTACAAATTGAAGTTTGTGGCGACCCTTCATCAAGCAAGTTTATCAGTGCCGTTCTTCCAAGAGCATGTGTCACTTCATGTCTCTGTGTCACATTTTGGTAATGTTTGTAATCATTTAAACTTTTTCCTTATTATATCTGTTACGGTGATCCATGATCAGTGATTTTTGATGTTACTATTTTAATTATTTGGGGCACCATGAACCATTCCCATAAAAGATGGCAAACTCAACCCATAAACGTTGCCTACATGTCTCTCCCTCTCCTCAGGCCTCCCTATTCCCTGAGACACAACAATAATGAAATTAGGCCAATTAAGAACTCTACAATTGGCCGGGCATGGTGGCTCACGCCTGTAATCCTAGCACTCTGGGAGGTGGGCGGATTGCTCGATGTCAGGAGTTCGAAACCAGCCTGAGCAAGAGCGAGACCCCATCTCTACTATAAATAGAAATTAATTGGCCAACTAATATATATAGAAAAAATTAGCTGGGCATGGTGGTGCATGCCTGTAGTCCCAGCTATTTGGGAGGCTGAGGCAGGAGGATCGCTTGAGCCCAGGAGTTTGAGGTTGCTGTGAGCTAGGTTGACATCACGGCACTCTAGCCTGGGCAACAAAGTGAGACTCTATCTCAAAAAAACAAACAAAAAAAACAAAAAAACACCTCTACAATGGTTTTTAAGTATTTAAGTAAAAGGAAAAATTACACAAATCAAAAGCTAGACATGGTTAAGCTTAGTAAGGAAGGCATGTCAAAATCTGAGATAGGCTGAAAGCCAGGCCTCTTATGCCAAACAGCTAGCCAAGTTGTGAAGTCAAAGGAAAAGTTCTTTTTTATTCATTTTTTTTTTTTTGAGAGTCTCCCCTGTTACCCCAAGTAGAGTGCAGTGGCATCATCGTAGTTTCCTGCAACTTCAAACTCCTAGGCTCAAGCAATCCTCTGCCTCAGCCTGGCTAATTAGCCTGGTTAATTTTTCTATTTTTGGTAGAGACAGGGTCTCGCTCTTGCTCAGGCTTGAACGCCTTAGCTCAAGCAAACCTCCTGCCTCAGCCTCCCAGAGTGCTAGGATTACAGGCATGAGCCATCATGCCCAGCCAAAGGAAAAGTTCTTAAAGGAAATTAAAAGTGCTACCCCACTGAGCGCAGGAATGACAAAAAGTAAAACAGCTTTATTGCTGATATGAAGAAAGCTTGGGCAATCTAGATAGAAAATCAAACCAGCCACAACATTCCCTTAAGCCAAAGCCTAATCCAGAGCAAGGCCCTGGCTCTTCAAATTCTGTGAAGGCTGAGAGAGGTGAGGAAACTGCAGGAAAAAAGCTGGAAACTAGCAGAGGTTGGTTCATGAAGTTTAAGAAAGGAAGCTGTCTCCATAATATAAAGTTCAAAGTGAAGCAGCAAGTTATAATATCTAGAAGAACTAGGATCATTGATAAAGGCAGCTACACTGAACAACAGATTTTCAATTACATGACAAAGCCTTCTGCTGGAAGGAGATGCTGTCTATGACTTTCATAGCTAGAGAGAAGTCAATGCCTGGCTTCAAAGGACAGGCTGACTCTCTTGTTAGGAGCTAATGCAGCTGGTGGTGCCTTGAAGTTGAAGCCAAAACTCATTTACCATTCCAACAATCCCAGAGCCCTTAAGAATTATACTAAATCTACTCTGCCTTTGCTCTAGAAATGGAACAACAAAGCCTGGGTGACAGCACACTGTATATAGCATATTTTACTAAATATTTTAAGCCCATTGATTTACTGCTCAAGAAAAAGTTTCCTTTCAAAATATTACTGCTCATAGACAATGCACCTGGTCACACAAGAGCCCTGATGGAGATGTGCAAGGTGATGAATGTTGCTTTCATTTCTGCCAACACAGCATCCATTCTGCAGCCCATTCATCAAGGAGTAATTTCAACTTTCAAGTCTTATTATTTAAGAAATCCATTCTATAAGGATACAGCTGCCATAGATACTGATTCTTCTGATGGACCCAGGCAAAGTAAACTGAAACCCTTCTGGAAAGGATTCGCCATTCTAGATGCAATAAAGAACATTTGTGCTTCATGGGAGGAGGTTCAGATGTCAACATCAATACGAGTTTGGATGATGTTGATTCGAACCCTCATGGATGACTTGGAGGGATTCAAGACCAATGGAGAAAGGCACTGCAGATGTGGTGGAAACAACAAGATAGCTAGAGTTAGAAGTGGAACCTGAAAATATGATTGAATTGCTACTACCTCATGATACAATGTGAATGGACGAGGAGTTGCTTCTTATAGATGAGCAAAGAGGGTAGTTTCTTGAGATGGAATCTACTCCTGGTGAAGATGCTGTTAACATTGTTGAAATGGCAACAAAGGATTTAGAATATTACATAAATTTAGTTGATAAAGCAGTAGCAGGGTTTGAGAAGGTTTTGACTCCAATCTTGAAAGAAGTTCCACTGTGGATAAAATGCTATCAAACAGCATCACCTGCTACGAAGAAATCTTTTGGGAAAGGAAGAGTCAATCAATGTGGCAAACTTCATTGTTGTCTTATTTTAAGAAATTGCCACAGACACCACAACCTTCAGCAACACGACCCTGATTAGATGGTAGCTATCAACATCAAGGCAAAATCCTCTACCAGCAAAAAGATTATGACTCAGGGATGATCTTTAGCATTTTTAGCAAAGTAGTTTAAAATTAAGGTATGTACATTGTTTTTTACTTGTGATGCTACTACACACTTAATAGACTGCAGTGTAATATAAACACAAGTTTTATAAGTGCTGCAAAACCAAAAAATTTGTGTGACTCTCATTATTTCGACATTTGCTTTATTACAGTAGTCTGAAATCAAACTTGCAATATCTCCAGGGTATGCCTGTAGTTTGAATAAATGTTTATGAGAATCAACTTCCACTTGAGGCACTAACTTACTATTATATTTAGTGGTCACAGTGTAAACATTTCTGTCAACTTTTCCTTTTCCCAAATTCAGTAACAGCTTATTTGGGGGAGGAGGAACATAGGGAGAAAAGAGAACAGGAGTATTAACTGAATTTCACTTTACATACAACATAGATATTAAGTAGCAATTGCAACTTTGAAATTTTATCAGCATTTGAGGGCTAGTGAAGTGCTTCCCAGGAACTTTGGAATTAAGGAAATAAGACTACATTCTAAAAGTTAAATTTTAAGGTCAAAAACCTAACAGATATAGTATAAATATAAGAAAGTCACTAAAAAGAGGTTGACTGCTCCCAGGCACTTTGGATGTGAGTATAACCCAGAATTCATCAACTTAATGCCTACAGGTCGAGGCAGCTGACAGAGTAGCATAGTGACCAGGAAGTGACATTCTTCTCTTCGCAAGTGCATGTACTTTCCCCCATTTCTCTTGACAGGTGGGCACCTCTGTGTCCAATTTTCTGTTTTCTTTTATCTGAGAGAATGGCACGTGGCCAGGACGGCAGGAGCACTGGCAAGTAGGAGAACACACCTGTCTAGAAGGGCAGCCATTCTGCCGCAGCAGCAGATTGTCGCCAGGGGAAAATGTAGACCCAATATTGGCAGATAGTCCTATTGTTTTGAGGAAAGCCAAAAAATCTAGATTTATTGAAGTAACCCAGTTTGTAAATGCTGTCTTCAATTTCTTTAAAACACTGAAGGCCAAACTAAATAATCTGTGGGTTGAATTTGACCCCAAGTCTCCACTCAGCAAACCTGGAATATAACATGATTGAATATATGAATACTTTATGATCATATCTAAAGCAAGCAAGATTTACTAAAAAATGAATGGCCAACTATAGAAGTGCAGATATAGTACAGTATCTGCTGAAGTGTGTCTTGAGGAAGACTTTTATCCACTAGATGCCTGAGTATTTCTGATCTCAACACTTAGACAATTCTAACATTAAACCCTCTTTGCATTACTTGGATAAAGCCAATTTGGTACTGCTATAGTATGTATTTTCCTGTATTACTAGATTTTATTTTCTCATATCTTGTCTAGAATTTTTCTCCTATTTTCATGTGAGTGATATTTGCTTTCATTTTGCCTTTTCAACACACTGCTTTGCCTGGGTTTTGATGTTAAGGTTATGCTGCCACATTGAGTCTGATAACTCCAGTATATGAAGTCTTTGTGAATCTGCTTTTTATTTTTGTGGTTTCTGTCTGCTCTTGCTCAAGTTGTCTTTGTGTGTGCATGTGTGTGCCTTGTTATTGATTGTTCTTGAAAAATTATTTGTATGAATATTTTGAAGCCTAGGATGAAGGTAACTTCCTCCAGCAAAGATTGACATTGTCACACCAAGCACCTGAAGTCTCAGCAAGGTTGGGATGACCTTAATCTATGCTGAAGACGTGAGGCTTCTGGGACTGCTCGAGCGATGCAAGCCATCAAGATGACAAGACCGTGGGAGGGCTGGTGTAAGCATTGTTCTCTCTGCCCCTGAGTGTGTAGTCCTTTGAGGGCCCAGTATTTTTTATGGCAAGGGTCTCCAAATGGACTCTTATTTTCTGGGAGACAGGGCTTTGATTTCTATTCCTGTTGACATGAGACAAACTTAAAAATAAGTTTGAATTTCAGAGTTTGGCAGATATTCATAGGGCAAAAGTATCTTTCATATTCTCTTAATTCTCTGAGTTCTTTTCTCTTTTGGCCTGGTGGTTCCTTATTATCTACTGGTACTTTGTTCTTCATTTCATCTGGGTTTTTTTTTTAAGTTGTTGTAAGCAGCAGATTTAGTCCACTACTAGGCCAGCATCACTAGACACTGGAATTCCTTTTCTGTTCATTTCCTTTTATGTTACATTTCCATAGTGTAAATACTTTCAAGCTCTACTCGTAATTATTTTAAAAAATCAAAAATAATTTCAATAAAAATGTAAGAATATATGTAGTCATCTCTACAGTAGTGGTATTCTTTGCATTTTCATGTTCCTTGATTGCTAGTGGAGTTAAATCTTTTGCGTGTTTAATGGCCATTTGTAATTTTTTTCTTTTTTATTTCAGCATATTACAAGGGTACAAATGTTTAGGTTATGTATATTGCCTTTGCCCCAACCGAGTCAGAGCTTTGAGCGCGTCAAGCCCCCATTAGGGGTGTATATACATACCCATCCCCTTCTCCCGCCTCCCATCTATCTGACACCTGATGAATGTTATTACTATATGTGCACTTAAGTGTTGATCAGTTAAAACCAATTTGATGGTGAGTACATATGGTGTTTGTTTTTCCATTCTTGGGATACTTCATTTAGTAGAATGGGCTCCAGCTCTATCCAGGATAATACAAGAGGTGCTATATCACCATTGTTTTTTGTGGCTGAGTAGAGCTCCATGGTATACATATATCACATTTTGTTAATTTACTCATGTATTGATAGGCACTTGGGTTATTTCCACATCTTTGCAATTGTGAATTGTGCTGCTATAAACATTCAAGTGCAAGTGTCTTTTTTATAGAATGTCATTTGTTTTTTTGGGCAGATTCCCAGTAATGGGATTGCTGGATCAAATGGTAGTTCTACTTGTATTTCTTTATTATTGAAGTAGCTGTCATGTATTTAGCCCATTTTTCTATTGATGTGTTAGCATTTTTTTAATTCATGTATAATAGCTCTTTAGATATTAAGAAGTATTGGTTTCTAAGGAAAGCTTAAATCTTATTTTTAATGCTTCTCTTCCATCTAGTTTTCTGTAAATAAAAAGGAGAAACCATTGATATGTTTGGCATGAGGCTAATAATATCAATATTTATCTGGTTGTCGTGCTGAAGACAGTGTCCTCTGGATCAAGTCATTTAATAAATATATATTAGGTGTCAGTTACTGAGTGAGTTTCTGGGCATATATGGTGAAAACAACAGACATGATCTTTGTCTTCTTGGAGTTTACCATCTAGTAAATGAGATGAGGTTGAGAGACATAAATCAGTCACAAAAGCCAATATATGTATATGCAAGTGAAGAGTTCTATGAGATCATAAAACGGAGGGACCTGGCCTATCTGAGGGACAGTTGAGCTGAGATCTGAAAGACAAGTGAGAATTAAGTAGACAAAACCTGGGGTTTGTGTGGGGAGGGAAGTATTCTAGGAAGAAGGAATAAAGGCTATGAGAGAGGAAAGCTTAGTGCTTTAAAATCATTAAAAAGACCACTATGACTGAGTGTACAACACTAATGCGTGTGTCGAGTTGGAGAAGTAACAGTAGCCAGACTGCAAGTTTTTGTGAGTTAAACCAAGGATTTTCGTCTTTACAGTAAGAGCAATAGAAGGCATTAAATAAGTTTAAGCAGCAGAATGATGTGGTCAGATTTGTGTTTTTATAGGCTCACACTTGCTGTGACAGAGACCTGGCGAGAGGGAGGAAAGGTGGACGCGGGTGGATGGACAACCGGACCATTAAGCTCCTTGCGCGGGTTCCTGTCCCGGCAGGCTCCGCAGGCCGCCCTTCCCTCGCTGTCCTCGCCCTCGGGCTCCCCTGCGCCCCCCTCTCGCCGGCAACTCTGCCGCGTGCCCGCGGGGTCACGGTGGCCCCTTATCAGTACAGTGTCCTGAGCCCTCAGTCTAGACTGTAAACGTGAGTGCAAACGTGCCCTGCCCGCCGGCCGCGGCCCTCGCGGAGGCGGCTCCGTCGCGACAGGAGTCGCCCGTCCTCGCCCTCAGCAGCGTCTCCTCCCGCTTCCTCCTCACACTCGCGGATCCCGCGTCTTCTGTAATCGGATTTTAGGACTCGTCTTTCTTGTTGTTAACACCCCTCATTTCTTTACAGTTTTAACTCCCAAATCATAACATTTACTCTAACACAACGCTTGTCATTAATTCTTTTGACTTCAACACGCGCGCCCTGTTGCCCAGTTCTTTGACGTCTTCTCCGTGGGCCGCGGCCTCCCCGCGCGCCTCGGCCTCCCTCCCTCCCCGCGCGCCTCGGCCCCCCTCCCTCCCCGCGCGCCTCGGCCCCCCTCCCTCCCCGCGCGCCTCGGCCTCCCTCCCTCCCCGCGCGCCTCGGCCTCCCTCCCTCCCCGCGCGCCTCGGCCTCCCTCCCTCCCCGCGCGCCTCGGCCTCCCCGCGCGCCGTGGGCGACCGGCTCCTCCCCGTCTGAATCCCGCCCTCCCGGCTCCGCGCCGACCTCGTCCTCCCCGCCGCGCGGCTCCGGTTCCGGCCCCGTTCTGCGACCTTCCCCGCTGCT
>VSMD01033136.1:0-29897 GCA_008750895.1 Mirza zaza
AAAAAAAAAAAAAAACCCTGTCTCCAGACTGGCTCCGGAGCGTCGGGGAGACCGGGGCGCTCCGGTGAGCACCCGAGGGGGGAACCCGGGCGGGCGGTGGGCGAGGGGCGCGCGGAGGGAGCGCGCGCCGGGGAGGGCGGCGGGGCTCCGGCTGGCGCAGGCTTGGGGGGATGTCGGCGGGTGCGAGCCGGGAGCGCGTGCGGCGGCCGCGGCGCCAGTGTTTGTGTGTATGTGAGGGAGCGAGGGGCGAGCGCCAGTGCGAGTGAGGCAAAGATAGAGCGCATGTCTCATCCCCGCGAGCAGCCACTAGACGCTCCACCACCATCTTTTGCATGTGCAACATTTGCAGCCGGACAGAAAGCCTCTCCCAGGGCTATGGAGACTGCGGGAAAAATCTGGCAGCTCGCGATGGATTGCTGAAGGGAACTAGTCATAATCTTAAACCACCCAAATCTCTCTCCTTTTTTTCTTTCTTTCTTTCTTTCTTTTTTCTTCTTCTTTTTTTTTTTTGGGTTGCTTTTTTAATTTTAGCGCCATCGTCTTCAATGCCTCTCTGAACAGCCTTTAGGAAGAGTGTGAGAGAAAGAGAGAGAGAGAGCGCGCGCCAGGGAGAGGAGAAAAGAAGATGAGGATTATTTGCAGACAGATTGTCTTGTTATTTTCTGGATTTTGGGGACTCGCCATGGGAGCCTTTCCGAGCAGCGTGCAAATAGGTAAGCTCTGCTCCAGTGGGGTGTGCATGTGGCAGATATCCGAAAGTGAGTTAAATGAGTTCCGTGTAAGCAATTCAGAGAAATCTTTGGCGGCTCCCTTCCCCTCTGCTTCCCTCTTATTCCTTTCTCTCCTTTACAGAAAGACTTCCTCTTTGGTGCAGGTTCCTCTGGACTATACCCAGGGTAGCCCACCCATCCTTCCTCAACCCATACCCCTATTTGCCCTTTGGCTGTAGTCGCTTAAGTACCATTGGAATAAGTTGGGGGGGGTAGCCCTCGTGGGGTTTGATTGTATTTTGTATGATATTTCTTTTCATCCCTTGTTCTAGAGTATGAAGGGATGTCGAGTTTGTTTTTAAAAAAAAAAATCCACTTCTTCCTATATTGGACGTCGCAGCTTTCTTGCTATTACAGAAAGACAGTGTTTGGGCAAAAAAGCATTTCCACCGCACCCCTCGCCTTATCTGCTACCGGTTAGCAGATTCTAAAGTTAGATCCCTTTCCAGGAACCTTCTCTCCTTTTATTTTGTTTTCTTCTTGAAGCTTTCGCCCTTATTTCTCCGCCTGGACTCTACGTCCAGGGACCCCCTCCATCCTTTGCTTTTCTTGCTATTCTCCTCTCCTGTCTTTTAATGGGACGCAGCTATTGAATTTCTTCCAGCTAAGCCCAGCCTCAACACTGCATCATTTCTCGTGGACCGTTCACAAAACGGAGCTAATTAGGCTGAGTCCACGAGCTGCAGAAAAACAAAGTTCATTTCTCCTTTCTGATTTCTCTCTTCCCTACGTGTCCCCACGTCCCTTCATTCCCGTATTTTAATGTAAATCTCTTTGCCGGTCACCTGCATTCCTCTTAGAGAGGGATGCCCTGAGCTGGCTGGTGTAGCAGTGTGCTGGGAATCACAGGGAGGGCAAGGGAGAGAAAGGAAAATACACTAAACGGTCTCAGAGGTCACTGTGATCATGACAGATTGGGACAAGAAAAAGCTGAGCTGCTCTAAGTATGCACCTGAGGGACAAAGGGCAGTTTCCCAAGATGTGGCAGGTTTAGCTCCTTAATTGTATGTGCTTGTGAATGGCTGTGGGTTTGACAGTGCTTGGGGTGGCTATATCATTTACAAGAGGAAATACTGAATGTGCTTTTCCTGCCGTTTTTAATAGGTGGTCTCTTCATCCGAAACACAGATCAGGAATACACTGCTTTCCGACTAGCAATTTTTCTTCATAACACCAGCCCCAATGCGTCGGAAGCTCCTTTTAATTTGGTACCTCATGTGGACAACATTGAGACAGCTAACAGTTTTGCTGTAACAAATGCCTGTAAGTAAAACATAAGTTATGGATAAATTAGAAGGTAGTCAAAATGAGTCCCTTTCCTCTTTATTATCATTACATCTTTTAGAAAGAAATTAAAGATTCCCACAGTTGCCTGGTTCCAGAGCAAATCAAAGTTAAAAACAGGATTTAGTCTCAGGAATATTCAGTTGGCTCTTTCTTTCTTTCTCTTTTTCACTCTCTTCTTTCTTTCCTTCTTTCTTTCTCTTTCTCTCTCTCTTTTCTTTTTCTTTCCTTCTTACTTTGTTTCTTTCTCTTTCTTTCTTTCTCTCCCTCTCTCCCTCCCTCCTTTCCTCCCTTTCTCTTTTCTTCATTTCTTGTCTGGGTAATTCAGTTTAAATTCTCCTTTAACGTTTCAGTGTTATTCCCATCATCTGAATGTCAATTTAGTGAAAATTGTACTCAATCTAGTTTTTGATTCTGTTTCTTTAATTTTTCTCATTTGCTTTTCACTTGAGTAAGCATAGGTCTTGCTTTAAAAGAAGACTCATGCTCTTTTACACTGGTGAAGGCAATGTAAGGCTTGCTAATAGTGAGAAAAAGAGAGGAGTGGTGGGGTGGAGGATATATATTTTGAGTCGGTTGGTTGACGCTGCAGATGATCTGGTGATGTCACTTGAGGCTGCCCTGCTCTTATATTATGGGTTGTAAATGTCTCTTACTATCACGTAATGCATATATCCTGTGGATGTAACTCCATGAATCTTTACCTTGGTGCCAAATCATGTTAGTCTCCGATCCACTTGAATTCACAAACCAACCTAGCTAGATCTATTATCCCACACAATGAAACTAAATGGGTGACCTCACCTAATGCTATAAGGAAACAGTTGTACAGTATTCCCTACCAAGATACTGTATAACTTAATGTAAAAAAGTACAATCAACTGTGTATTAATTTAAAACACTTTAAGGGATGATCAGTCAATAGCATTTGTATTGCCTCTTCATTCTTGAAGGAAGTGCATGTTTCAAATACCTCCTCAGTGGCATATGCTAATTTACCACTGTTCTAAATTTATATATTAAGATAATGGTTATAGATTATGTAAGACATATATGAATAGTTGCTACATAAAATTGTGCATGTTTTTACAGCAGTAATAAAATGTTTAATCTGAATTACAGAGTATTTTTATTATATCAAGTTGGGTATATTTTAATTTTAAAAATCTTCTTAGTACAAAAAAGTGTACCAAGCAAAGAAACAAGTGAAATTGAAGACAAAGAGTTTTTAAATGTTTGGCAGACATCTATTTCATCAGTCTAAATATTTTAATTCATATTTATTTTCTGTTGATTCATCTAATAGGTAACATGATTACTTGATCTTAATTTTTGGTGTCTCCTTAACTATTACTTCTTTTTAGAAGTTAAAAAGTTTCATGAGAAGGGTGAAGCATTTGGCAGCTTTGTAAACTATGATAATTATATTATTTGCAGGAAAGCTATAGTTTCTATGAGTTGCTACTTAATAAAAAATAATTTGATGTATTTAGTGATTAATATTACGTTGAAGCAAAGGGGAGTTATTTTTAAGCAGAAATGCACATAAATTAGAACGAGGTTTGTTGATATTTATTTTTGTAAATTATATAAGTTATTTTATGTTCCAAGTTTAAAAGGGATGTCAACATTTCAAGTTGTTCTAGGGAAAGCATTTTCCTTAATACATGAATATTATTAGTTTATTTAAATATTTCTCTCATGTGTCTCCTAAGATTCTGTCAATACAAACATCATTTTCTTTAAAAATAATCCATGATATGTGAAGATACTTTGTCAACAGTAAATTACTTTTAAAAAACATTAATTGTTATTAAACTTTGAAAGGTTTTCCTAAAAGGGGCAGGCATTTTAGTTTTTTTGTGTGTTTTTACAAATTAAGATCTTAAATATTCTAAAATTTGTGTGATGGTTTCCAGCTATGTAAGCTATATAGTACTAATTCTTTCTTCCTCCATATTGTTTGTTAACTTAATTTGGAATAATTTTAACTAGTATTTTTTTATTTATGTAATAAAAACATGTATAAAATAAAATGTTACTGGTAAAGTACTTGTAAAATAAAATGTTACTGGTAAAGTACTTGTAAACATGAGAAATTGATAGGAGGCTGCATTACAGAATAAAAAAGAAAAGTATGAAATATTTTTAGATTAGTAGTCTAAAAGTTTTAGAATCTTTTACTTTAAAGAATAGTATACTATTCTTTAAGATGTTAGGATTGTTAAAATTAACACAGGTAAACTTAGTTTATTTTAAACCCAAGTTTAACATAATGTTAGTAATCTAATATTTTTTATAATCACATATAAGTTATTTTGTGTAGGTATTTAAAAATATTTTTTAAACAATCATAAATAAGAAGAAAACATATTTTAAACATTTTCTAGCAAAGAAAAGGGAAATTATTTTGACAAATGAGTATGCTGAGCATCCTTAAGGCAAATCTAAGCAGAATTTGGGAAAATCAATAAAGAGTGTGGGTCAGGTGATTGGTGTTTGTTGAATGAACTGACCTAGAGCATACACAAGTGTGATTTTCCAGTCTAATTAAAGGTGAAATGTAAGCAGTAAGTATAAGGCTACCTCATTTATCAAGCTCTATGCCTTTGGGTACAAAATGGTAAAAATAGGTCTTAAACCTAATATTCTGGAGAATTAACATGGAATTTCTTCCTCACTATGATACAGACAGGATTTTTAAATTTGTCACATTGGAATAAATATAATGACATAATGTTTGGCTGGTTAGGTTTATTTTAATGGTGATTTTCCTATAGTGGCTCCTTGTAAAACTGCAGGGTCTGGTCTGTCTGTGAATAAGGGTCATTAAATAGGATATGGTTATTTATTTCGTGGCATGGACAAGCACACAAAAAAGACAGATTAAAGAATAAAGTTTGTTGGTCATCTAGTGGACAGATAATTTAATGCTAGTTCTTCTGCCTCAAAATTCAATTATTGCTCTAAGAATACTTTGGGCAATCAAACTATTCTAATGTACAGAGTTTACATAGTCATAAGTCAAAACCTGATTAACTCAGATTTATCATTTTTGGCATAAACCCCAAGTTTCTGGAGGGGAAAAATAATTTTGCCTTATAGTTTAATTTTATTTTCAACAATATTTGTGTAAGATTAAATTAAAATATTGTTTTCCATTACTAACTGTTCACATTGTTGGAAAATCACACTTTGATGACTATTAAGCTGAAATTATATGAAAAACAAAATAATATAAACTTATAAACTATTTTAATAACAAAAAATAAGAGTGTAATATATAATAGCCCTTGTAGTCAAATTTCAAAATGTAATTAAAAGTATACATTTCTTTGTTGTGATCAATCCAAAGTACAAAGATGACAAAATGAATATCTTGAAACTAAATTAAAAAAAAAATTCAACTGGACAATTTTTAAAAATTAAAATGTCATACCATCGTATTTCAGGTAGATACCAAAACAGCTATCTTTGCAAACAGGCATATTTGTTAAATTGGATGTCCTTTGCAAAACATTTGAGACAAACTAAAAGCAGTCTATTTTCTTATATTTTCCCAATAGTTAATAGATAGAGATATTTTGGATCGGAGGATAATATATGTTAAATTAGACCAAAAGTAATAACAAAAATACTAAATTAGTCTATCCCCAAATTTTCTAAAAGATAAAAATATTTTACACATTACCATTATTGGTTTAATTCAGCTATATTAGAAATCCTATAAAAGAATCAATCTTTTAAAAAGGTCATCCCTATACAATAAAATCCACAAATACTCCGTTTTTGAAATGATCCATTTAAATTTCAGATGGCAGTAGGAATTATGTAATAAAACAGATCAAGTACTCCGTGTATTGCCATTTTGATGAAATAATACAATAATTTTATGGGATATATCCAACTCTTAAGACTTTGATAGAAAGGACCAATTGATTAATATTTTCTTTTTAATGATGTGTTTATCTTGCTCTCCTTTTCTGTCTAAAATCATTCTATTCAATTGTTTAAAAGATGATGGATTTCAAAGTTGTAGCAACCATAGAGTAGATATTATGATCCCGTTAGTAATAATGAAAAAGTCGTTCTTTTTAAAGTTAAATATTAGTTCTCTGTGTGTCTGATTTATTTGTCAACTCTAAATATACAAGCTGAATAGTACTTGTAAAAGTAGGTTGGTATGTAAAACAGAGTTGTTTAGTTAATTTAAATACATTGAAAATGTGACACTATGTTCAGTAGGCTCTTCAGGATTTTCCACTTATATACTAGGAACATAATAAAAGCTCACTGAATTTAAATGTACTAAATAATATACTATTTTGGTTTAATTCAATAATGTTTAAATATTGTTGTAAATTTTCTTTTTCGGAAACAAAGCCTTATAAAGGCATTTTAAGGGGTTCCATTGGACTAATATAATAATCTTAAGCATGCTAAAGATAAAATTCTGATGATTTAACATGTAAGATTGTTAGTAAAGATATGTTAGAATTAAATACTGTTTGATTTTTGCTTATTTTTAGGAAAATGAGTGACATGACTGTACTGTTACTCTCATTAGGTTTCCTTATTTTGAATTGATAGTAAGATTCTGTGCTGATTTGGAATAATTATTTAGTTTTATACATTTTTCTCTCCTCCCTTAATTTTTTATCCTGAGATTAATGACAAAGGTATGAGTCACATTCCTACAGTTTGTTCCTTTCTTAAATGATAAGATGATGCATAATTTGCATTGATGTGTTTCAGAGTTGTCACAAGATTAAGTTTCCATAAAGCTGTCAGAAACACTCCTTAATTATTTTTTCAATCTGGACTCTTGCAAGTGTTGTTTATTTCCAAAAGGAAAAACATTTTACTTCTTTCTGGCATCATGAGATACACACGCACACACACACACACAGACACACACACACACACACATATACACATATCTTCTTTAAGAATAATATTCTTATTGTTCTGGATTTTAAAATGAGGAATAAGTTCAATACACCTTACATTTTATAACAACACATAGTTTTTAAGCTGCTTTCATATACATGATTTTATTTGACCCCCAAGCTAATTTTACAATGGGAAATCTGAGAAGAAAATCATCATTTCATAGTTAAGTCTGCTTTGGCTCAAAAGATTTACTTTGGTTGCTAAACACTATATGGTGATAAACTGCAAAGCCGGGGTTGAAACCAGGTCTTCTAATTGCTATCCTAGTACTTTTTTACCAGGAAGCCATAAGGGTATGAAAATATAAAATCTATACCGAGATTGCTTGAATTAAGAAAGAAAAAAAGAATCGCCATTTATCTTTTCTCTAATTTAATCACAACATTTTGAAGAAAATAGGGCAAGACAGTTCTGGGCAACTTATTCATTAATCACATGACAGTGAGTGATACAGCAAAGGCTGAAGTCATATTATGTAATGAAGCCATCCACGCATTCATTAGATTAGATAATGAATATATCCATTTATTCATTAAACCTATTTATTAAGAGCAACTCTGTTCAATTCAAGACGTTATGCCAGAAACTGACAGCACAGAATTTATAAAGATTGTCACTGCCCTCAAGGAGCTGATAGTCAAGTGAGAAAGATAAAGTCAGTGACTATTACTGAACAGTGAGTGAGATGAAGAGCTGTGGCAGGGAAAGAGAGTGCTAGGAGAGCATGGACACAGGAAGAATAATTGCTCCAAACCTGGCATGATATCCTAAGGATGATGTTGCCTGATCTGGGGGTTAAGGCTCTGGGTGAGTCATTTGAAAGGAGAGAAGAGGGCATGCCTGGCCAAAGGAGCAGTCCATGAGGAGAAACCAAGTTGTTGGGGAGCCAGGTGTTTGGTCCAGCGAAAATGGTTTATAGTTTGACTGTAGCATTGAACGTGAGGAGGGGCAAAGCTTTGTGGATCTACACGGAATCTACAGCTGTTGTAAGGACACGCTTTTGAATAAGAAGGGGGACCCACAAATGATTTGAATTCAATAATGACATGATCAGATTTATATTTTACAAAGAACAGGCTGGTTGCAAGAGGAAGAATGAATGTGGAGGGGACAAAATGGGAAGAAAAAAATCAACTGAGCATTGAAATAATACAATTTGGAATGATGGATGCTTGATTAAAAGTAGAAGTACGAGGCTAGGTGTGGTGCCTCGCACCTGTAATTCTGGCACTTTGAGAGGCTGAGGTGGTTGGATCACTTGAGGCCAGGAGTTAGAGATCAGCCTGAGCAAGAGTGAGACCCCATCTCTACCAAAAAGACAAAAATTAGCCGGACATGGTGGCCCATGCCTGTAGTCTCAGCTATTCGGGAAGCTGAGGCAGGAGGATTGCTTGAGCTCAGGAGTTAGAGGTTGCAGTGAGCTATGATGAGGACACTGAACTCCTGCCGTGGCAACAGAGCAAGACACTATCTCAAAAAAAAAAAAAAAAGTACTAAGGATAGAGAAAAGCATATAGATTCTCCAAATACGGAATTTCTAACAGAACTTAGTGATTGGTTGGATGTCTGTGTGGGAGAGTGGAGAGAAAGTGTAGTGAGAATAAAAGATAGTTTCTCAGATTTCTGGCCTGGACAAATGTTTAGATAGTGATAAGTAAGGGACACACAGCAGAAGGAGCAGATTTGAGTGGGAAAGGTGATTTTAGCATGGACATTGATTTTGAGGTGTTAAAAAGACATCCAAAAGGGGATATGCAGTAGAGACTTGGATATGTGTATCTGGAGATCTTGAGTTCAGTCTGAGCTGAAAAAAATGATGATTAGTGACAGTTGGAGTCGTGGAAGGGAATGAGATCATCAGATCACCCAGAGGTAGCAGGAGCAGAACAAGGCTGCCAAGGACCAAACCCTAGGAAGAACCAATGCTTGAAGGGAAGGGAGAGGAAAAGGGTAAAACAAAAGGAGACTGAAGGAGAAGGGGTCATAGAGCTCATAGGAAAATGAGGCAAGGATAATTTCAAGGAAGCCAAGAGGTGGGGAGAATGTCAAGTAAATAGTAATCAACCCTACCAAAAGCTACAGGGTTTAAATAAAGAATTGCAAGAATAATTGCAATATCTTTAACATAGATCTTTCCTTCCTCTTTTCTTTAAGAGTGTTCTTTTGTATTTTGGACAGGAAAAAATAGCAACCTTTATTAACCTCCCAGAGATTCTCCTACTACCTATTTTTTTGTATATGTTGACCTAGAATATTCTTATCTTTTATTTAGAGGTAGCGAGAGAGTCTCATCTGGCCTTTTAAGCCAGATTAGTTTGAATTTGCAATCTGACAGTGGGTAAGTTACTTAACACAGGGAAATCACATTTACCACATATGAATCTTATGAATATTAGGAAAGTTTTTAGAAAATACCATGCTTATAGTTAGAACTCAGTTAATGATAGCTGTATAACACTTTCTGTGTCCTATGGAGCATTTATTTCTAAGCCAATCATAATATTTCAAGTTATTTATATTTTATTTTCATATTTTTAAAGGGCAATTTGTTTTAGATAAATATATTTTGTTGATATTTTCATAGAAGCTGTTTTGTTCTTTCACTGAATTATTGTTTTTAATTTATGTATACAAGTCTAAAGCCATATTTGTCAAAATTATTTCTAAGTCCAAAGAATGGGTAACTTTATCTAGGATCTATGTACCATTCAGAGAGAGGATTGTTTCATTGATAGATTAGAGGAAGTCAATGAATTCTCCTAATTTTATGCAAAATCGTGTGTGCTTGTGCACAGTGTGTGTGTTTGTGTGTGTGTGTTTACAGAGACACAGTCTTCAACTTTTGAACAGCTTCTCAATGAGTTCTAGTCACAGAAAAGGCCCAGTACTTCAGCTCTAAAGAAGCCACACATAAATTAGATTAACAAACAGCTCTTCATTCACTATCTTCCTGATTTTAGAAGCAGAGAAGATTTTAGCCTTGAAACCAACCAGGAATTTTTCCGTAAAATCCATCTCCACTGGCTTGTTCTCTAATCAGTGTGTCCTACCTGGAAAAATCCTTGGCTGGGTCCTCTCCCTCTCATACTGTCATCTTACGATTTTTATTCCTTCTCTATTAGAAGTGCTACATATTCTATATCAGCTCCTTCTATTTTTATCACTATTTACTTTATCCCTTACCATCACCACTCCTGGAACACCATGTTCTTGAAGGTCATCAGTGATTTACAAATTAGTAAATCCAATTGTTGTTTCTGAGTCCTCATTGTCTCAGAATAGTTTGCAGGATTTGACATTGCTGACAACTCTCTGTTCTTTGAAACTCATTCCTCCTCTTATAATAATAACACCTATTACAATGGAGTGCTATTGTACCAAGGTTCTGTGTTACCTCAATGTTTACACAACTCTGAGAAATAGGCATTTTTATTGTCATTTTATAGGTGGAGAAACCCAAGATTTGGATACCTAAGAAAATTCGCTTAAGACCACAAAGTATCCAGGGCATCAGAATCTTTTAAACTCAGTTCTCTTAACCAATACACCATTTGCCTTCCATTCATACTAATGTATCTTAATCAGTATAGTACTGTCAAACACCCATCATTCAGTGTGACTATAGCTTCATAACTCTTAATTTAAATATCAAAATGTTTTTCTCAAAGCTACCTCTTTCACAACTTTCATTTACCCCAACAGATAGGTAAGTATTGATTCTTCTATGTGATTTGTAATGCAGCACAAAAATTTCAGAATTCTAAATGGTAACGCCCCCCCTTACTTTATATTGCCAAATGCACGTCACAAAATAAAACCATGTGTAAAAATGACTAAATGACTCTTTTAACTGTTATGCAAACAGTGTTTGATGCTTTGTTAGTTGGCCAACCTACATATTTTTATAGGAACTTAATTTGATTTCAGAATAAGCGCAGATATTCAAAACTATTAATATTTTCCTCAGTGCTTTACTTTAAGATTAGCTTAGCTATCAGGTATTATCTTTCAGGTTTTTTTCTTAGACCTGTTTTTGTATTCCAAATAAATATGGTGATGACTGTCTTAAAGAACATCACCCTGAGTTAAAATTGCTCCAGTTTATATAGCATCATCACTTGCCTCTGACTTAATAAAACTGTTGCTATTGTCAACAAAACGTTCAATGTTATGTTAGAAATAAAAGGTAAAAATATTTGAGATTTATATATTCTTTCAATAAGCCACTATATCTCTCCAGATACAGCAAAAATGACACCATAAGCTGTAATCAGTGATTGCTTACTTTAGTTGTTTATATGTTAGTTCCAAAATGGGTTTTGTTAGTAACTTTAAATATATTTTGCTCCATATATTTTCCATTTTTCCTATTTTTATTTAAAACTAACATGTGATTTTAAAAATTTCAAATAATTTTGAAATATTAAAAGTCAAAATATTCCTTAATCCTACCACTTGGAGATAATCAGAGTAAACAGTTTGCTGTACATCTTTCTAGACTTCTTTTTTTTCTGCAGAGACCTAGAGAGATAAAACAGTACTGAGAATATAAGCTTTTATTTTTAGAAATAAAAGCATTTAATAAAAATAATCCCACTCTGTACCTATATTTTATTAATGGTTTATTTCACTTCATCATAAAAAGTTTTCTGTCTGTATACAAGAATGATCTCATTTTCTTTTTACTGGTACATAACATGCCATTGTGTGAAGTTTCTGTATTAATATACTCAGTCCCCTCTGGATCGACATCTAGATTGTCCCTACATTTTTGGTATTACAAACAAAATACCAGTAAAGCTCTTTGTGTCCCTGTGTGAATATTCCTGTAGGATCAACTCCTGGAGGTGAAATTACTATACAAAATAATGTAGAGTTTTGTTTATAGCAGATATTTTCACATCTTCTCACATCCAAAAAAATGTTATTTAAATTTATAGTCACCAGCATGTGAGAATAATTGTTTTTCTATGACCTGTCAACACTAACCATTATCAATCTCTTGAATCTTCACTTGTCCTGACAGGTGAAGCAACATCTAATTGCTGCTTTAATTTGCATATTTTTGATTAATAGTGAGGCTGAGAAAATTTTCCTGTACTTATAATACCTGTGTACTTCTCTCTGTGAACTGTCTGTGCTTTTCATTCACCAATGTTTTCTTCTTTATTTGTGGGAGTGTTTTATGGGCCCAGCAAGCTTCCACTGTGCTACTCTGTACCTATTTGTGGAGGTGTTTTATATACTACAGAAATTAACCCTTTGTCACATATGTTGCAAATTACTTTTCCACTTTGGGTTTGTCTTCTAGCTTTATTTATGGTTTTTTTCCTTCTTTTTTTGAGATAGAGTCTTGCTCTGTCACCCTGGGTAGAGTGCAGTGGCGTCATCATAGCTCACTGCAACCTCACACTCCTGGGTTCAAGCGATCCTCCTGCCTCACCCTCCCCAGTAGCTAGTACTACAGGTGCACACCATCATGCCAGGCTAATTTTTTCTATTTTTAGTAGAGACAGGATTTTACTGTTGCTCAGGTTAGTCTCGAACTTCTGACCTCAAATGATCCTCCTGCCTCGGCTTCCCAGAGTGCTAGGATTACAGGTGTGAGCCACCATGCCCAGCCTATGATGCCTTTTGCTATACAGATGTTTAAAATTTTTATTTAGTCAGATATGTGACTGATTTGCTTCATAGCTTCTAGGGTTTGTGTTATGCTTATAAATGCATTCCTATCCTTGAAACTATAAAAATATTGTCCTATATTTTCTTTTACCAGGACTACTGTGTTGAGGATATCCTACATTTTTTTCTAGTATCTTTATAATATTAAATTTCATATTTGTAACACTAACTTCTGGACTTTATTTTCTTATGTGTTAGAAATCTTTATTTGTTTTTTCTGCATTATCTATTCGAATAAACTATTATAAGTGTTTTGAACCACTGCATTTGTGCAAAACTGATGCCTTTTTTTGACTGAATTTGAGTTTGAGTAGAAACTCTGCACTTGATGTCTTCTGAAGTTCTCCTGTTTGCTCACCCTCACTTGCCTAATCTTTTTTGATAGTCACTGGTGGTCATACCGCTGGTTTTGATATTTGATCGGATTTCTTATTCTTTCTGTTACTTCCTAGTTTTCTTTTTTTTTTTTTCTTTTTTGTGATTGTCACTCACCATCTGACCAAGTTCTCTTGCTTCTACCTCCAAAGTACTTCACAAATACTGTCACTTTCTTCATGTCTACTCCACCATCCATTTCCAGGTCAATGGTACTACTTTAATAATTTCATAATTAATCTTCCTGCTTTTACTTTTTACATTCCTCACGATAATTTACATGCTAGAGCCATTGAATTAGATTCAATTTATGGGATGAGCTAAGTAGGAGGAAAGTTAAGTTCTAGAATGAAGAAGTTGGGACTACTAATGTACGTTTATGTACGCTGTGCTGGCCAGAAATTTAAATCTGGTAGAAGGTGCTTGTAACATTTGGTGTCTGCTAACAAAAGAACTTGGAAATGCTGAGACAAACCACTTTCAAAGTAGGAGAAAGCCCGTTTGGGAAGCCCAGGTGAACTAGTAAACACACTCAGGAGAATCCCATCTGTTCAGACATGTGCTGCATCCTCAGTGCTTCTTAAAGTTCATGGAACTAGAAGACTTTCAAAAAAGGAGATTGGAGTCGAATGTATGATATTATTCCTGTCAGTTCTTGATCATCTATATTGTACCTTCTACAGTAAATTTCACAATGTGGTAGTTTCTATAACCTTTTATTCTTCCCTTATTTGAAATTAAGTTGTCCTTGGTAAATTATTAATATTTAATTTTCAACTATGTTTATAGTCTTACTTAGGCAAATTTGAAAGAATTTTCATCTCTTCTCTGCTCCAAAGATTTATCATCAAGAGATTTTTTTTCCTGAAAATTTTGCATGCCTACTCTTTTCTTAATCAGAAGTTTGGAAGTCAAAATGTTTCTTTCTTTGCTCCAACAAACAGAAAACTCAATTCCAAATTTACTATTCAGTAATTACATACTCCCCACTTTAAACATTTTTTTTGGTTTTTCTATACTTGATTTTTTCTAAAATCATATATTTATATAATATAAATATCATATATATTGTGATATATTGTGTGTGTGTCTGTGTGTGTATATCTACCATATAAGACTATGGCACATAGTTTTTTGGAAATTAGCACAAGGGTACTGTGGTTACAAATAAATGAAGTCTGGATATCCAACACAGATACTGGCAGGTTTTGTTTAACTAGTCAAATTTCCTGATTAGTACTCTCTATATCTTATATCTGTCTTAGAAGATAGATAGAGAGCTATCTGTCAACTCTGTTAGACTGTGAGTTCCTTGACAATAAGATTAATACCATATTAATACCTCCACCATGAGGGCCTGTTACAGTGCCTGGAACATAAATGTTCATACTCAATAAATGTTTGCTGACTGATCATGGGAGCAAGTAAGGGAGGGAGGGGATACATTTCTTGACTGGGTATCTATAACTAATTCTTAGCCAGAATTAAATAATGTAAAATCAAATCTAATTTCTATATGACTCACACTCATCACATTTTTGAAAACATGTATCACATATCCCCTTAGTACTTTCCCAAGCTAAATAGCATTTTTTTTTTATATGATCACAGTTTCTAAACCTTTAACATCCAAATTCTGGCATTCTGGATGTCCTCTGAATTTACCATAATTTTGTTAAAATATAATGACCTGAATTAACCCCCACACTTTTGTCATGATCTGTCCAGAATTAAACTCCACATTCCTGATACTCATATTATGATCTGACATGATCTTTCTGCATGAAAATACTAATTCTAACTATTTAGACAAATAAGGTGTAATAAGGCCAAGATTATTTGAGTTTTCATTAATTATATCGCTGTTAAGTCTGGGTCAATTAAAACTTCACACTCTGCTCTTTTGTCCACATTAATTCCTACAAGTTGACCTCCACATAGAGCATTTTTAAAAATTTACAATGAAAGATTTTATATGTTTAGTCTTAAATTTCAGTTTGTTTGGAAATATCAAGACCATATTCTATTTTAATTCAGTTAGCTATAACATATTTAAAATTCTCTGTGACTCTTTGCTACATGATTATCCATCTTGCTGATTAAAATTCAGAACAGGCTGGGATATAGGATAGATAAAGGATGATACCAGGGCATGAACTAATACTTTTTAGATATGTGTGGGCAATTAAATGTAAAGTCTCCTAAAAATAATTATTTTGATCACATTTCTTCACATTGTCCAGAAAGATTGCCATTTCACTGCACTTGTATTTTTTAAATACTAAAACAAAAATAAAGGCCGTCAAGTCTTTGGAAAATGTCTCAATACAACTACACAGGATAAAGAATAACACATACACACACACAAACAACCTTCATTCAGATTGAAAAGAATAGATGAAATATATATATCAGATAATTCACACTAGAATAAATAAATAAGTGTAGTAAACAAAGTATAAGCTATATTTCACCTTAAATCAGAGAAAAACAAAATGAGATATTCAGTTTTATGTAATAAATTAGCTAATTTTGGTGGTAAATATGAAGAGAATTTTAAGTCACTCAAGATGATCAGGACATTTAAAATTGGTACAAAGCTTTTGAAAATCAATTTATAAATATTTATCATAAGCCATTAAAATTGTGAATCATTTGACCCCATGAATTTAAGAAAATCTCTAGACATGAAATGTTCGTTAAAGCATTACTTTGCAATATTTAGTTGGGGAATGATTAAATTAATTAAGATCCAGCTGGACTGTTTAAGAAAGACTGTCAACTGTGAGAGTTCTCTATATGACTTGTGCCAGCATTCTGGATTCAGGAATTTTTTACTGAGACCCTTTTTATATTTTTTATCTTTATTTATATTATTTTGCTTTCTTTTCTTATGGAAGGGCTGGTGTCACAGTAGGAAAAAAAAGTATTCTAGTCATATGGAAAAAAATGATGTCTTCACAATGTAATGATTTATGGAGTTCGTAGAGCTAAAGAGTTAAATGATTTTTTAAAAAGCATCAGTTGTTTAGATCTTCCACACCAGTCCTGGCTGATGCCCAAGTAAAGATAGGTACATTTTTTGTCTTGTGCAGATATTTGGAAATCCTAGTCAAATCACTGCTATTGGCTTTGTCCCAGTTTTTTTTTCTATTTCCTTTCCCTCACCTCTCATTCCCCCAAGCATGTAAGGTGTTGTGGGAAGATTCAGAAATTATGTGACAATCTGCTTGGGCCTTGAAAGATGCATGTGATTGTGGTATGCTATGAAGTGAGAGAAAAATTTTTCAGGCAGGCAAAACAGCATCATAGGAAGAAGTGTAAGGTGCATGGATGACTTTGGAAAATAATGATATGTCTGGAGAATGGAGTAGGGGCTTGGCAGTGGTGGAATGGAGGGTGGAGGGGAGGGTGGGCTAGCACTGCAGAGGCAGAAGGGGGCCTTGTAAACTGCCCTGGAGCTAAGAATTGTGCTCCATATTCTTGTGCAGAAGACAGCAAGAATTATTTTAAGCAGTTTATAACCATTATATTTGTCTTTTAGAAAGACTTCTAGCAGCACTGTTTATCATTTATGTCTATAGCAAAACATGGTTCTTTTCCCATACCAAATACACTATGAAACCATTTCCTAGACTAGAAACGCTATTTTGTTACTTTAGTGCTGTTTGTAGAACCCATTATTGTATGTAATTCTGCCATTTTCTAACAGCAACTGTTACTTCCAGCAGCAAATACTTAGCTTATCATCTCAACCATACAACTTGCAAACTGCAAACCAGCCTTTTATGATAATAAGCATGTTGGAAAGGAGCTGGCATTGGTGACAGAAAAGAAAACAAAAATTAAACACCATTTGTAATATGTATAAAGGTATTAATTAAATCTCCTTATACATTAATAAACATGCTGGTAGAACACTATGTATTCCATTCCTGATTAAATTTCAAACTATACTATGCTTGCAAAGTTATTGTTCTTGATAGAATTATTTAATGTAGTTGGCACAAATAAGAATCTATGCCATAATTGTGACTTGCCACTCAATCACATACTACAGAGTATTAATAACCAGTTTTAAAAAAACTGAGTTGAACAATTGCAAAACTAAAATAATAATTAACACAATTACCATCATATGTGTTTGTATGCCATCATATATGTATGTGTGTATATGTACATAAACATACACATAGCCTACCCAAGGAAAAAGTATAGAGAGATAGTAACATATAATTTGAAAGATATGGTTATTCTTTCCTTTCAAAATAATGATTAACTTTCATATGTATACTTTTACCCATTGTTATTTGCAAATTTAGTTGTTACAAATAAAAATATAGTAAACATATATATAGTTCAGAAGAACTTTATAAATAGCTATATTTTGTTATATACATATCATATATCAGGACTTTAATATGCAGTAATATATAATATATACAGGCCTTTAGCATTTGATAATTGTTGTTTTCACAAAATCTAGTAATGATTATATGTTATGAAAACATAGGTGACTGAAAATAAGCCTCATTTTAAATAAGTGATAAAATCACAGATTAGAAAGCAAATGTGAATATTTTTACTTAGAGGGAATGGTTGCTAAAATAGTATTTTATTTTCAAAATAGCAATGTCTTTACTTCTCTTACACTTTATTTCAAAGGGAAATTTTCCATTTGTTGAGAGTAATACTCTAGTCCTTTAAAATTAAGCTATAGCCAATGGGCATTTTAAATAATATTATATAGCTATAAAACATCATGACTTACAGATTTTTAGTATGTAGAAAATATGGAAGAAATAGTGGTGAGTGAAAAAGATAGATTCTCTTTTGGTTGCATTTTCATAAGAACAGTAATACATAGAAGAGATTGAAAAGACTATACCAAAATGGTGGTAATGGTTATTTTTCTTTAGTGTTATTATGCAGAATTTCCATTTTAATTTACATATTTCTGAATTTTTACATGTTTACAAAGGGCATACGTTTATACTTTCTCTGATTAATAGTATCTAAATTTTAAAAATGTGGTGATCTTGCCAGTAAGTATTGAGTTTGTCTTGCTCTATCTAAATGGATCAGATAAATGAGGGGGATCTTTAGACATTTTAGCCAATATTATGGTTTGTTGTCAGAATATCTCGCTCACTTAGCAAGTGCCATGTTTGATCTCTTCGGTTACATACTTTTGTTAATTTAAAATGAAAACACCAGCTTTAATTCACTAAAATTATTGTTATATTTGCTTACTATAGTTCATTAAAAGAGCCAGGAAAATTTATGATTACAAGGATTTGTCATTGACAGTTGAGATCTATAATTTACCAGGAGTATTTTATTTTCAATTCTGTAGAATGGATAACAGCTGTGTGAGTGAGTTGATGGCTCTAGAATATCTGGCCACTTTCCTTGGGCATTTCTTTCTGACCACCAGGCTGGTTGAGGCTCCAGTTTGCTATGATCCCAAGGCACCTTGGACTTACCTTGTTATGTCATATTATTATTTAGTTGTACATCCGCTTCTGGAATATGAGCTCCTGGAAGACTGGGGTGCTATTGTATTTGTGAACAAATTGTTAGTATTTGAATCATGACTCCATATCTGGCACATTATAGCACTAAATTAGTACCCACTATATGTGTGGGTATGAAAATGGAGGGGCTTGGGGATTGATGGTTAGATACTAGTGTTTCAATCAATTTTCGAGCACCCAATTAAGGCATTAATTGTAGCAGAGTCTGTGTTAATGATTGTTGGAACTATAAAAGAAATCAACAATTCTTCATGGACTTCTCTGTATGAGTAGGTAACTAGTGAAGGATGGTAAAGATCATTACTCATTAAAACACATTGCCTTCCAGATTGAGAACCTGAGAGTCCTATAATTAGTCTTCAAATGGAAGGGCCAGTCATACAAATTGTCCTATAACCTCCCTTGTTCTTATGTGTTATGAGGATTATTTCCTCTGAATTATTGATACTGCCAGGATGCCCGGCCATGAACAGGGATATCACAGCTCTCCATTTAAAATTCTGATTCTAACCTTAAAAGTACATTCTCGTTCCTGCTGCCCACCTTGTTTATTACAAACCACCTAGAGCTACTCTCACTTCTACCCAGTTTCAAAGACAGCTTTGTCTAGAGTGCCAAGCAACATTCCACTCTGTGGCCATAGGCCTCTTTGCTCCCTAGTAGCATACAGTCTAGTAAACACCACCAAAAATCTCAATGCAATGTGACAAAAGCTGTGATTACATTGGGAAGGAGGCAGCCAGCCCTGCATGGGTTATTGTATATTATAATGTACTTCAAAAGATGTTTTCTCTTTTCTTTTCTCTTGAGCCAGAAAAACAGCTTGACTATTTCTTATAAAGCTGAGATAATAGACTAAAGAAAAAGACTGTACATTACCCATACTAATTTGATTAATGAAGTAAAATTGAACTGGTTTACTTAGATGTCAGAATTTATATGGAGAGAAATGAGCAATTAAATAAAAGAAAATCCTTTGGCAGCTCCAGATTAGATTTAACAACTATGAATCTGAATCACTCATATTGTCCCATAGATACCAAATTACTTATCACTTCTATATTCTATATCCCTTATGAATCTGTGCATGTTTGATACCAAATTATTTGTCCCTGTTAATATGCAGCTTCTTAAATGTTCAATTGTCACTTTAATTAATGGAATGTTCACTCAGCAACTGTCTTGCTCTCTGTTATGACACACATTTTGTTGAAAAGAAATACTAGATGTGATATTGGACCTTAAAAAGCTTATAATATTCTGAAAAGATAGAAGTAACTTAATATGAAATATGGTGGTAAGTAGATGTCAAATTAGAAGGTACTGTGTATTGTATGATAATTGCCAAAGAAGGAAAGGGCCAGACTTTATGAACATAAATCTTAATAAAGTAGAATTTAATCTTGAATGAATGGGGAGGTAAGGGAGGAGACTGAGAGAAAGTTGGATAGAGTAAACAAAAATCCTAACACAGAAAAAAGTGATGAAGTGGTCTAGGAAAGGGTCCCATTGAATGTGAGTAAAGTTGAGGGGAAGGAAAACAGGAAGTGGGAAGCCTAGCTATAAATTCAGGACTTTAGAAGCTAAGAAAAAAAAAAATGTTTGAATTTGGTAACAGGGAAGATATAGTGGTTTGGGCATGGTATTGGTATTATGAAAAGTAGAATTTGAGGACCATTATTCTGGCATGGATGTGCAGATCAACTTAGAGTATACAGAGGAGAGACATAAGAAAGTGAAATGAACTGAATTAAAGTCTCACTTCTCTCTCATCTCTTGTCACTTCTCATTGTTCTGGGCTCTCTTCAGTCTGGAGTTTTACCTGATTCCATATTTCATGTCCATATAAGACCCTCTACTCCAAATGCATCTCTGTATTTATACTTTCATTTTCCCAATTTCAAAGACAATAGCACTGCTTTGAATGTCATTCCACTTTCTTTTTATTTGTAGAAACACTTCCATTCTTTCAAATCCTGCTGCCTGGTAATGTAGCCTTCAGAGCAAGATCTGGATTCAGTTCCCAGCCTTGCTGATCACTAGCTTTGTGAATTGTTGATGAGTTAATAACTCAAAGGGTAAAAACAACTTGCCTTGTTTTTAATTAGAAGTCTATAAAGCAATGTGCATTAAAATTCATCACATAAAGGGTTTAGGCAATGTCTTCTAAGGATTAGTATAACCACAATAATCATTGAAATAATAATATGTATCATTCACTTAGCCTCATGAATACAAAATAAAAATGCCAACTTTAATGGCTGATGGAGATGAGACAGAAAGAGTCTTGAGAATTATAACTCGGAGGATGGTGGAGGGTAGTGCTGTCCACTAGGAAATATAGGTGCAATCAAAGGTACTGAAGCAATATTATGAGTTCATTTCAGAGCTGATGGAGTTAGCTCCAAAAGATAGTTAAAAATGTCAGGAGTGTCATAGTGTGTTATGTTTTATTTTATATATTATGACAAATGTAACTTCCATAGGTGATGAATAATGACTCTTAACAAATGAGTGAAATTTAAAAAGATAGACTTTACTATTCCACTTATATGGATTTTTGTTTGAAAATTACCTTAAATTTAAAAGAGTCTCTTTTTTTTAATGTACATTTACTTCACAGTTGAAAATGTTGACTTTGCTTGGAAATTTTATATGTAAAGTATTTCTTTTTCTTGTCAAATTCAAAGAAACTAATTCTGAAATGTCAATTTACAAATTATTGACAAGTTGCAAATCTGCTCAGTAGATTATGAGCTTCTTGAGGGCAGAATCTTTGCATCTATTTCTCTATTGCATCTCCTGAGCATAGTACATAACACAGTGTGTAAATTGTAGCAAACCCTCAGTAAATATTTCTGAATGTAAATTTGTGATATTATTCAAGCTGTGAAATCCATGGATCAAGAGTAATTACACTAGAGTTTAGAGACTATTAAAGAAAAAAAAATTATCTGCCATGACATGTCTCTAGATATAACTCATTAAAATAATTGAAGCCAAATTTGGAAATCTCTAGCACCACAGAAATCAAAATTCTACAAGTCATAAGAGCTGTATTTCAGACGTAGTTCAATAACAAAATCAGAATCACAGACCTGGAAGAGACTTTTGAAATCACGTAAATGACATCCAGTTTACCATTTACAAAATCTTTCATATAGCTTATGCTAATTGAGTCTCAAAGCAACCCTGAGAAATAACTGGAAATTTCAGACTGGAAATTGGGACTCCTAGAACCAACTCAGTGCTTAGTGCTCTTAGGATGAAAATGGCTTCTGCCACTTCCTAGATATCATGAGCTTATGCTGGTTACTTAACCTTCTGAGTCTCAGTTTCCTGATCTTTGAAACAGGGATAATACTAGTAACCTAAAGGGTTGCTGTGAGATTTTTAGAAAACTTGCCTGTAAGGTGCTTAATGCAGTGCCTCCTGCATGTACTGCTCTATTACTATGAATACTGCTGGTCCAAGGACCCCCCCCCCCCTCACTCAGAAAGACTCCAACCAAAGTTTTTATTTCCACATTACATGATGTTTTACCTATTTCACAAAAGACACTTGGGAAATTATTTTCCGTACTTACTACATGATTGTGAAAATAAACATTATCAGTTATATTCTAGGTATAGGTGAATTTTAGAAAAGCTTCAGAAAATCTATTATAAAATGCATGATTCTATAGAGCATGCACCAATATTTTATGAAATGATTTAAGGGTATGTAAGTTTGGGGTGGTACTTGAGGAATATAGATGCTTCGTCTATTTACTCATGATAATAACACATCACACATGTACAGTACTTTACAGTGTTTTAAGAATGAGGCTTTAATAAATTGGATGATATACAGTGTTTCTCATAAATATATTGACAGTTAAAAGTATAACTTGCATCTCTTTCCTCTCTTAAATATCTGTAATCAAATAAAGTAGTCTTATATTTAAGTATTCTCTAAAATAATGATATTATGGGCTTTATCTTTAATTTTATTTGGAATATAAAATAGAACTGGGGAAATTAACCTCTCTATATAGGAAATTAACTGCTTAGGAGTAAAATAAAATGCCAGTATTTGAATTACAAGCATACTAAGAAACATTAGTTTAAATGTATTATCTGTGACTTGGAACAAAAAAGGCTAGAATTTGAAGGGGAAGGGCAATATAAAGAAAATTTGTCAAAGTGCTGATAAATGATGGTTCCACAGTAAGTGTCAAGCATAAGAATATGCATTGTATATTTCATCGGTTCTACTTTAGGAGAAGGGACCAAATAAAATTGAAATGGGAATTGTACAAATTACATTTTTGACAAAGGAAAATACTATGAAGGACATTTTTAAATTTCTGTGGGACTCGCAGGGGTGAGCGTTGCCCTGGATTCATGCCATTTCACAGATCATTAGAGGCATGAGAAGAGGCTGTTCCCTCCCGCCTGCAGAGCTGTGGCCTTAGTCCATGCAGAGCCTCCAGCACTGAGCATCCCAGCCAAGTGGTCCCCTGGAGTGAGTACCCCATTCCTTGCCATGGAAATTGTATTAATGGTTAAGGGCAGACTTTGGCCTTGCATATGGAGCAGTATGAATGAATTTTCACATTTTTATGGAAAATTTAAATATCACAATAAATCCTAACCTTACTGATTTCAACTATTTTCCATAAAGCAAATTCTTGGGGAAAAGGCATTTGAGGTAGTTTAGAAACAGGAAGCTGTAGAAGACGATCTCTGGGTCTCCTTGGTGCTGATGTGGAATGCTGCCACAAGACCTGGGGAGCCGAGGAGTTCATATGAACCATGAACCAGAAGCAGCATTGCTTCACAATTTTGTTACCAAACATGTCTGTAGCAAGAACTCAAAACACTTTCTTTTAATTATCAAGTTTATTTATAATCCCTTAACATGAAGCAAATAGTTTTGGAATTCTGAAGGTGCAGCTTCCAGTGCAAAGAGAATAAAAGACAAATACCTTATTGCTCTTCATCAGTTCAGTTTTTATTAGATGATCTCTCAGTTGGGATATCTAATATTAATAGTATGAAATCTTCATGTTTATTAAAGGCAAGTATTGTACGTATTAAGGCGATGGCCAAAACTGGAAAAGTGTAGATAGTATATTTCCCACTCCTTTCATTTTTATCCCTCATGAATACTTGGCCATTTTGCATTTTGTTCAAGGTCAGCCTCTCTTAAAGTTCAAAATGATTTTTTATTCAAAGTCTCATTTGCTTTCCATACGCTACCTGACACACATACCAAATCAAAACATCCTATATTTTCATCCTTTTCCTTTCTGCATAGACACAATTACCTAAGTTACCTTAACAATACCAGGGCTGAAATAGAAAGGATTGCCACCACTTCCCCCCATTTTCCCTAATGTTCCCAGGTTTCGGAAGTCCATTGTCTAAAGTCTAGCCTCATTTAGTGTAGCCATATGGTGATGCTTCCTCACTGGTGTGACAAGGTCATTGTAAACATATGCTTTGAAAAAAGGATGCTTATTTAATCTGTGAGCTCTTTGTAAAGAAAAATCGTAAAATGATAACGTGGAATGACAGCATCGCTCAATAGTGAATCATCGCAAATAAACCACAGAGGCAAAAATGGTCAGTTATTATTGCACTCTCCTAGAATTCAATCAGTGCAGTGTATGTTGCTACCTTCGGACCATCCTGTTCCCCTCAGTCTTAGGCATCTGAATTTTACCACATAATCATGCAGCTTGTTAATTTTCAGTTGGTTTTAATAGTACAATTACCTTAGCACATAGCAGTACAAAATGATGATGGTGATATTTTTTATCTAAAATCTTAAGTGTGGAGACAGAGAAGAATTGAGAACATTTATAAGATTAAAATTCTACAAAACGCTATTTAACTTAGATATTTATGTACTCTCCATCAGTGTTGAAAAAATAATTAACCATTTGAAAATATTTCCATGAAACTAGATAATTTTAATGATATGAGGTATGAATAGAAGCTTTGTTCCCCTTAACACTGGAAATAGAAATACATAATTAATTTTAATGCATTTCATGATAGCAACAATAGAATTCTACACCTGTCACCTTTAAATAATTCTTTTGCTTACAACAGCATGTGTAAAATTTTATTATAATATCATTGCTATTTTACGAGTAATGCTTTTAAATTGGACTGAATTTCTCTGAGAATAGTATCACTGGATCAGTGAATATTGTATAATATGAATCATCTCAGAAAAAAATTTGCATTTGTTAACACACTTATTTATATATATTTACTGAGTGCCTCGTACATGCATCATAACATACTAGGCATTGTAGAGGATTCAGAGACAAGCCAGATACATACTGTGCCTTCATGAAGTTTGAAGTCTAGTAGGAGAAATAAGACATGTAAATAGATAACTAACATGTAGACTAGAAAGTGGTAAATGCAACAGTGTCCTCTGTGTGTTCCAAGGTCAGAGAAGTTTACAAGCCAGGGGAGCATATGACACTGAATCTTAAACCTAAACAGATTTTTAATAACATATTTGAGAGCCATTATAGCATATTGCTATTTTGGAAGGTAGGTATAAGAAAATACAATTTGAATATGAACATTCTTAAAAGCTAAACCCAGATGAAAATGACCATGAAGGAGGATAGTTTATCATCAATTAAACACTGGTTCCAAGTTAACATAAATATCTGAGATTCTAAATTCCTTTTTAAATTAATTATGTTTTAGTTGACAAATATAAATTGTATAGTTTTATCATGTACAGCATAATGTTTTCTAAATTCTTATAATGGCATATTTTTGCCACCAATATATCTTGTATATGTGACCTAATTTCACAGTGTCACCTGTTAGATGACATAGGTTGTTTTTCTGGAAAAAAAACCCAAAACCTAGAGTAGTTCTTATGCTGGGAACTGGAGGAGTGAAATTGTGAAAAACTCCCCCCAAAGAAATCCTGAAGTTGTGCATTGGAACGCTGATGGAAGCGGTGCACGGTGATTGATGTGAAACCAAAGCAGCAGACAGATCATGCTGATATCAACAGGAAGATGTAGTAAAAGGGCTGGATCAGAAACACTGTGTTCAACCAGAGCCTAACAAGGCCTGGAGCATCCAAACACAAGGCCCTAAAGCAGAGTGCAGACTCAAGTA
Source organism: Mirza zaza (assembly GCA_008750895.1). NCBI lineage: Eukaryota > Metazoa > Chordata > Mammalia > Primates > Cheirogaleidae > Mirza > Mirza zaza. The sequence goes on from VSMD01033136.1 coordinate 25,747, forward strand.
CCCTGAACCTTCTGAGCACCTGTGACTCTCAGTCATATTACTTTATTTCATAAATAACATCTCAATCATTTTAAAACAAATATGATCAGTAGAGAGTAGTGATATTCTCAAATACAGATTTTTCTCATCAGGAATCTGCACCTTAAAGGGTGTGGTGTTTTTTCCCCTCCAAACCTTATTAGTGCATGTTATTTGCACTCCCTTTTAAATAGCATCTTTGATTCTTTAGCATTTCTTTTTATTAAAGATCACTATTCTGTATTTCAAAGTCTCTCCATCGATCCCAGTTTTTCACCCTTTTGCCTCCTTAGCTACCTCAGCGTCACTGCCATTCTTTCACTTTATCTCTACGCCGAGGAAATTGCTTTCCTCCTTCATCCTTCTTTCCTTGAATTATCAGAGCTCACTCTCTCTTCCTTCCTCTAGCTTTCCCAGGGTAACATTTATACTTTGTTTTCTCTTCCCTGTTAGCATTTACTTTTTTATTAAGTGAAGTTGCCCACACGCCATTTACTATTACCTAAGCTCAGTGGTCAAATCAGTGTTGTATACATAATAGGCAACCAGCAAGTGTTTACTTAAATACTCAATATTTCGGTAGCATGTCTTCATTTTCTCTTAAAACAATAAATCAACCAAGAAAGCAAACAAATAAACATAAAGCAGAAGATGCTTCTTATTTCCCTCTTAATTTGGGACTAGAATACTTATTTAATCCCATTAACTCCATGGGGAGGAAAGGAGATTTATACTATGCAGATCTAATTTAGTGTTCCTTCTCTTTCCAACTCTGAACTGAGCATTTCTGTGATCATTCAATCCACTGATTTGCTTTTGAGAAAAAGTGAAAAAAAGTTTAGTGCAAGAGGAAGTACCTGAAAAAATGCAAAATATATCTGAAAATTCTTCTTAAATAGATAAAATTAGTTTTATGAATAAGGTACATTTGTGACAACATTTGAATAATAGCTTTAAAAGGGACCTTTAGCCTCTTGCCTTATGAAAATATTAATATCAGCATCATAATCATACGTCTCATTTACGACCAGAGTCAGCCATTCCTTTGCTTCAAAATATTTATGTAAATAAAAGAAATAATATTCAATGAAAAATTCAAAGAATTTTAACTTAGAAAAGTTGAGGATATCTTTAACATTCACTGTAATATTTTACTTTGAAATTGTACAGCATGTATTTTTAATTTGCAATGATGTTGCCGTCATACTTCCCACATTAAAATATAACCATGATAATTATAGACTGTTAAATTGAGAAGTCTTTATTAAATAATATAGTTCCTTTTATCAGGAAAATTAAATGAGTTTCCTAAAGTCACATGACTCATTTTTGACACAGCTGGGCCTATTAATCCATGTCTTTTTAGTGTCCAGTGTTCTTCCATTGTTCCATAGTAACCTCACTAATATAAAAACAACTGAAAATCATAGAATTTGAAGAGAACAATAAAGACTATGTTTACCACATCCACTTCATTTTACATATTATATCTTAATTTTTACTGAAATATGAGAAAAAGAAAATAAATACCTGTTTCTAATATTTTTATGCTGCTTATATCTTGGGCAGCATTTGTCATCATTGCCAGTAACTATAGGTATTACAAACCTTTAACATTTCATGAAGATTTAAACAAAATCATTAGAAGTATTTCTATAAGATAGTTAATGGAAAATATAGATTGATAATTTTTATTATGATGATCCCTAATATCCCAAAAGGGAAAAGGGAGGTTATTTCCTTACTTAAAAGTTGGGTATTTCATAAGAATTTCAAACCCCCTAAAATGCTTTCTTTCTTACAGCAAAAAAAAAAAAACTAATATTTTTTCTTGTATTCTCAGATTGTCTTAGCAATATATTTATAGTTGGAGCTTTACTTGGACAAATATTTTTAATTCTAAAATTAATGTCCCTGGGGAGTAGACAATTTAAAAAATACAGTTAAAACAAACAAAACAATTAACTACTACCAAACAATAAAAAATATGCATACTAGCTTTACTATTTTAAAAACGCTTATTTATAATATATGTTGTTCTATTTTGGATTAACATTTTATTCTAGGCATTTTTTCATTGAATGGTATTCAAAAATACTTCTTTAATAAGCAAGTAATAATTTAGTTTATGGGTATTAGTAATTTATTTTGATTTTTAACATTTTTATTTTTCCAATGTTTGACAAATTTAAGTGCCAATTTGACCATATTTGTACTTATTTCTAGTGAATATGTTTCTAGAAGGGGATTAATGGATAAAAGAGTGCACATATTTTAAAGGTTCTTGATGTATACTGTGAAATTTCTTTCCAAAATGGACATACCTGTCCCTTGTCAGTTGTATGATAATGCCCTTTTCATCACATTGAATATTTGTTCATTTTGTAATTAGACATACGACTAGTCATGGCTAATCATTTTCATTTTGTTTTGCTTTCTTAGTCATATATTTCTTAAAATTCCTTTTGTTTTTTTTTAAGAGACTGGGTTTTGCTCTGTCACCCAGGCAGCAATGCAGTGGCACAACCATAGTTCACTGCAACCTAAAGGCACACTCAGCACACTGAGCTTTTTTTTTTTTTGAAACAGTGTCACTCTGTAACCCAGGTGGGATTTTTTTTTCTGTTTTTTTTTTGGGGGGGGGGAGACAAAATCTTGCTGTGATGACCAGCCAGACTGGTTCGAACTTGTCTTAAGCAATCCTCCCACCTCAGCCTCTTGAGTAGCTGGGATTACAGGTGTGAACCACCATGAGCAGTGTTAAAATTCCATTTCTTTTGCTTATGTTTCTTTACTTTTCCATTCATTTAACACGTAAAATAAATTAGATTAAGTTGATGTTTTGAAGCCGCAAAGTTTTGTAACATTATTCTTATCCTAATTATTATTTTTATGACAGGTAACTGTTTAAAATGATGAAACATTGCTCTATACCTTTTAATGAGCACTTACAATGTTTATGAGAGTGTTTATCCAACATCTACCATGATTTTAAAGAAAGTAAAAATAAAATAAAATATAGAACTTACATTTATCATTTAAATCGAGAAGTTATTAGCATTTAATGGCTAAAAAGGACAATAATTATCCTCATTTGTTAAATAAAATTCTGAAATGATCAACTATATGATTTTTAATGAGAGTTATAGAAATTAGACCTAGTGGTAGTTCAACTTAAATCACTCTATTATTGGGAGGCTGAGGCGGGCGGATTGCTCGAGGTCAGGAGTTCAAAACCAGCCTGAGCAAGAGCGAGACCCCGTCTCTACTATAAATAGAAAGAAACTAAATGGCCAACTAATATATAGAGAGAAAAAATTAGCTGGGCATGGTGGCGCATGCCTGAAGTCCCAGCTACTTGGGAGGTTGAGGCAGGAGGATCACTTGATCCCAGGAGATGGAGGTTGCTGTGAGCTGGGCTGACGCCATGGCACTCACTCTAGCCTGGGCAACACAGTGAGACTCTGTCTCTAAATAAATAAATAAATAAATAAAATAAATTACTCTATTATATTCACATTTTGTTCTCTACCCACCATAGCCATTATTCTCTCTTTGGTGTAGCTTCCCAGCCCATTCTGGTCACTGAATAGTTTCTTATACCAGTTACTTGAGCAGAAGCTTAGGAAGAATTTTGCTGCTTAATTACTTAGCTGAGACTACAATAGAGAATCTTTGAATGAAAATATAGTTAGTAGGTAAGACATTGCCGGTTGGGGGAACTTTTTAAAACATTTAACTTTTAACTATTATGGGTACATAATAGTTGTTTATTTTTATAGGGTACATGTGATGTTTTGATACTGGCATACCATGTGAATTCATTAAATCAGGTTATTTGGAGTATCCGTCACCTAAGGCATTTAACATTTCTTTTTGTTAGGAACATTCCAATTTCACTCTTTCAGTTATTTTAAAGTATACCCTAACTTATTGTTGATTATAGTCACTTTGTAGTGCTATCAAATATTGTTCATTCTATCTATTTAACTATAAATTTTAGATGCACCAATTAACCATTCCCACTTTATTAACCCTTCCCTGCTACCTTTCTCAGCCTCTAGTAACCATCACTCTGCTCTGTCTCCATGAGATCAATTCTTTTTAATGTTTAGCTCCCACATATGAATGAG